>BPLQ01008443.1:0-20086 GCA_021605075.1 Caerostris darwini | reverse complement strand
AAATGGGTAGAATTTAATATGGATTATGGGGCATCAAAACTGTTATTACGTTTGCTTAATTGCAAAGAATTGTTCTTACTGTGTTGGTTTTGTTAATTTATAAATAATTAGTGTTTCTATTTCATTGAATTAGAGGCAGTTCCATCCATCCCCATATCCATTCAGATACAAGAATTGCCTGTTACGCTGATGATGTTGCAATCTGGCACACTCACAGAGATATTACAACTTCTCAGAAAGCCCTAAACGTCACTTTGAAGAACATTGCTGTTTCGGCAAAGGATGTTTAACTATCTATCAATGCGGAAAAGACCAATTTTTGTGTCTTTTCTACTGATAGAAAACACAGGAGTACATTTATTTTAGATATCAAGCTCAACGATTCTCCTATTCAGAGGATTGACTTCCCCACCTATCTAGGCATTACCATGGATCCTGAACTTCGCTTCACAAGGCACATCGAGCACACTGCTAATAAAGCTCTGAGAAAGTTAAGTATTCTCAGAAAACTATAAGGAACTACTTGGGGATCAAGACCTAAAACTGTAAAAAACGCATTCTGCTCCATCATTAGACCTCTGCTTGAATACGTCGCTCCGATTTGGAATCCAAGCTCCCAGTCTTCTAAAATGGACTCTGTCCAACACAGAACATCGAAAATCATTATAGGAGCAGTCTCCTCAACCAATAACAACAAGGCTGAACAGGAATGTGGCCTACCTCCTCTCGAAAATAGATGCAATCTTGCCACCATCAAATTTACTAATAGACTTCGTAGTAATAACATGGATTATATCTCTGCCAGAGTATTTAATGAATGGAAGGGCTCAAACAGACTCAAAAGATCCTCAACTCTACAGCAAGATATCAGAAGTCGGATAAATTTGGAACATTCCTCTCTGGATTTTGTTCAAGAGAAGAAAACCCAGAAAACCACCAAGTGATACTAAGTTTGGTTTGAACCTATTGCAACCTTGTTAAAAAAAAAGAAGACTCCAACATTCTCAAACAAAAAGGCCTTGATACCATAGATAAGTTCTCACAAGGTAATCTTGCAATAGCATACACCGATGGATCCTCTGACAAATTCCTCAATAAGGGAGGTGCAGGCATCTTCTTTCTACTTCCAAATGGAAGTAAATATCATCATAAAATGAACACAGGTCTGATAGCTTCAAACTTCACCAGCGAGCTCATAGCAATTAAAGAGGCTGTAGCTTTATATCTAAATGACTCAAATATTTCAGGCCTCACTGATGGGTTAGGGATTTTTTCTGACTGCAAGTCGGCTCTGGAAGCAATTAAAAATGGAGATACTAACATCACTTCTGCAATAAATGTTTTGCTCGAGACACTACACTGTAGAGGCAAATCATGTCATCTTCAATGGATTCCTGCACATGTCAACATTGAGGGCAACGAATGCGCTGACTCTTTAGCCAAAGAAGCCAGGGACAATGATCAACCCAGGACTACCATCACACTTGCAGATGCTAACGCAGTTGCCAAAAGCCGACTAATTCCTCATAGCTTTAAGAAACCATTAATCATGGATTTCAACTGCCCTGGGAAGTTGACATCAGTTATTAGCAGACTCAGAACTAATCATTACAGAGGGATGAAGATTCTCTCAGACAAGATCAGGAAATACATCCCCTGCAGAAATTGCCCCAACGATTTCCTAACACCTAAACACCTTCTAGAGTGCCCAGCACTCACTCCCCATGTTTTGCAATCGTTTATGGTGCCAATCGAGGCCAACTTAAGAGAAGTCCTGTATAGTGAAGCGGCGCCATTGCTAGCGGCCGTTATCATGAAGACTTTTAACTTGATCTAACATTGATAATTATATTTTAAATCCATGGACACGAAAACAACAACAACAGAGGCAGTTCTTGCTACCAGCACATTTCTGAATAATCCATCCGGTCATGGGCAATATCACCGCCTCAATCTCAATGGAAAAACTTCCCAGCCTGCAATTTTAGCAAATTCATACTCGATATATATACAAAAACTTTCGATTCAATCCATTAATCGGATAGCGGCCTGATGGCCAATTGGCTAACGCTCTGGCCTTTGGCGCCACAGGCTTTAGGTTCCTGATAGTGGCATGGATGTTTGTTAGTGGTTCGAAATCAAGGCATATGGCCGAGTGGCTAGCGCTCTGGTGCTCGATACCACAGGTTTAGGGTTTGAATCCCAGTGGTGCCATGGATGTTTGTAGTGGTTCGAAATCCATTTAAAGACCAATTCAATCCATTTAAAATCCAATTTCGAGACAGTAGATGTTTTATTTTTACGAGGTAGGGTTGTCAGCTCTACGTTCAATAATCATATTAGACCAGGAACTATGGCTTAAAGTGGATTCTTTACCCCTACAAACATCCATGGAACCGCTGGGACTTGAACCTGAAACCTGTGACACCGAGCCCCAGAGTGGTAGTCGCTAGATCACCAGGCCCCACTATTACTTACACATTAGTTAAATAAATACTTGTATTGTTAATATTAAAAGTTTGTATAAGTAATAAGGAAATCACAAATTTTCTTAATGAAAGAACAACTTAAATATTGCTAATTTTTCTTGAAACATCTAAACGTAAAAGGTCATTTCGTGCCTGATCTGGAGACGAGTGCGATAAATCCGTAAGCTGAAAAGTACATCTTTAGAACACGAGGAGAAGGGTGAGAATCCCTTCCACCCCACGGTAACTCTTACCTATTTGGGTAATTTTAGATCTTCCGTTCTCTAGTAATAACTCTACTTTAAATATGTAAATGAATTAACTTGCTATTTTTCCTTTTTTAACAAAAAATCCAATTCACAGATTCATTTATGATTTGGTACTGTGTTTAATATTTAAAAACGTCTGACATTGCAGCCGTCGGAAAAAGTAAAAGCTGCAAGTTGCATTTTTTTTTTTTTTTATCACCTGGAATATGAACTTTGTTTATTGATTGATATTGCGACCTAAGAGAATACAAATTTTCTGTAAAAATATTGCTATTGTTATTTTAGCAATATTTTTAAACTTTTTCAATTATAAAAAATAAAATTAAATAATCATTTATATTAAAAAAAAAAAATTTCACAGCCATAGGCATATTTTTTCCAATTCCTTCCATTAGCTCACACTCTCCCTATATATATCTTGTTCAAATTTTCAATCGTTCATAAAATACTTTTTATTCATCCACTCAAGTTCAAATACATTTTTTTGAGCTTGTAGTGGATGATACTTGATGTTAATACAGTTTGTTCAAATATTAATTCATTAAGTAAATTTAATTAATTAATTTTAGTTTTTTTAGATCTAAGTTGCATATATCTACCAATAGATGGCGCCAGATAAATTTTAAAAATAAATGAAAATTATTTATAAAGGACTTTCTGCAATAGAGTGAAAAAAAAGTATTAATTGACTTTAAAAAGTTATTTTTTATATTAGTTGTTTTAATTAAAGAGAGGAGCTTGTATTTTCAATAAGAAGGGCATTAAAAGATCACAAACACACACATATTGAAAGGTGAAAAAAAAACAACAAAACTCTATTAACTGGAATTTGAAAAATTGTAAATAATCTGTGCATTATGTGTACGTGCACGAGTGTTAAATGGTCAAAAGATAAGTAAAATATGCAATATTTCTTTCTATTGAAGGATTATGACAAACTTATTTTATTTCTTTTCACACGAAACATTTTTGTGTGAAGAATTCTATTCAAAAACATTATATGATGAAATAAATTATTGCTAGCTGCGACTGGTGAAAAATATATAGGCTTTTTTATTGCTTGGTTAGTTGATTTTATTTTTGCGAAACCGGGGCCTGAATGGCCGAGGGGCTAGCGCTCGGTACCACAGGTTTCGGGTTCGAATATCGGCGGTGCCATGGATGTTTGTAGTGGTTCGGAATCCACTTTAAACCGTAGGTCCCGGTCCTAATCGTAGAGAGTTGCGGGGCATTGTTACTCCGCGTCCGTGGCTTATCAAGTTACACGCGCCCCCTGTTAAATGCAAAGTGAGTAACGTCTGTGCAGCGCTTGCTTTAAAGCATCCAAGACCAAGCTGTCTAAGTGTTTGCCAGCTGTATTAGAAGAAAAAAAAAAAATTTTTTTTTCGAAACTTTTCTGAAATGTCAAGAGTTGTGACATTTCAGAAAGTAAATTCCCAGCCAGTAAAATGCATCCAGGGAAGTAGTACAATAAATCTGAAAGCCCGAATATGCACTTGTTAAAAAAAAAAATGTGAAACCTCAAATATCGGAGGGAAGGGAAGTTGTCCACTTCATTAACGAATTATATTGCTTGCGATCACTAACTTAAACTTCAAGTTAGTATTCGTAAAAAGAGCGATAAAATATAAGAGCAGTGCAACAAATCCGTCATGGCATAATTTGGATAATACTGAAGTGGTCATTTTACAGGCGAATGACCGCGTCAAAGAGAGAATCTATCGCAGAATATAAAAATAATATTATTACTATTCTGAAAGAAAAAAAAAAATATTTTAATAAAAAAAAAGTAATTTTCAACTAGTGAAAACATGTAAAATCTTATTTAGAAAATTTTACATTCATTGCATAAAATTCTGTTACTTTTTCCCTTGTCCTCTCTCTCTATATATTTATATAACTAATACAATATTTCCATATTATATATGAAATATTTAAACTCTAAATTCGTAATCAAATCTATATAACATAGAGAATACAAATAAAATAGTAAAAAAGATAAATTTTGATATATATATATATATAATTATCAATGATACTTTGAATGAAATTATACTTTAGCCCACCATGGGGCTGTTGCGCCAATGAAGAAGAAGCTATATATATACATGGTGGGCCAAGGCCGTCTGCCTACTTTCAGATTTTGGGACATGATATATTATCTTTTTTTTTGGGGGAGGGGAGGGGGAGGTAGGGTTATTAACCCTTCGCCTAACACTCTACAATCATATTAGACAGGGATCTACGGGTTAAAGTTGGACCGAAAGTTTTCGAACCACTACAAATATCCATGGCACCGCCAGGACTCGAACTCCAAGCCTGTAGCAGCGGGCACCAAAATATATATAACTTAGCGAATAGAAAATAAAATTGTTTAACGATAAATTTCGATATATGTATATATTCCCCTTCGTAAAGTCATATTTTCATCAGGAAATTTTTCTGCTTTAAATAAATAAACCTTCAAAATTTTATGAATACATCCAACGAAACTTTCTTATAAAAATTATATTGTTAAATAATCATCAAGCTCAAACATCTCATATTAAGTGATACATTAAAATAAAGAGAAAAATTAATACCTTCAGATAATAATATAATTATTCAAATTTCAATTAATATTTTTACAGTAAATTATAATAAATTTTTCTGTTTGCGGTGATAAATAAGTGATAAAATTATACTTCGTTTGAGAGCCATAATTTGCGTGAAGCGAGGCGAAAAAGTTTTAGAATCCGTAGTCTAAACTAGTAATCCAAAGATTTCTTTGGACCGTGAGCTACATATACTTTTTATAACTTAAATGTCAACACAAAAGAAAAAACAAAAATTTCTTTGATATCTGTACAGATAATATAACTAAAAATAATATAATATAAAAAAATGAATAAAGAATTCCATGTTGAGCATTGTACTGGTTTAATATATATTTAAAACCACTTTAAACCGTAAGTTAGGATCTAATATGATTGTAGAGAGTAGAGCTGACAGCCCTGCCCCGTAAAAAGATAACATCTCATGTTTCGGAATCTGCCAGTAGTCGGACGGCCATAGCCCACCATGGGGCTGTCGCGTCATTGAATAATAATAAAAATATATATTTAATTTAAATTCTCACATCATTAAAAATGAGAAGTCAAATGAATTCTATTATTTTTTTATTTGTTACTGTTCATGACAGAAAAAGCTTATTTATAAATATGTGATGATCCTAACAGGCTTTTGCATTTTATAATTTACCAACAACCACATCACCTTTGTTCAGTGCAATTTTAGAATGCAATATGTTTTTAGCATTAAATATCTATAAAGATAAAATTTACAAAATATATACACAGTTCATACATCACAGCTATCATACGTCTCTTGACTAAATACTTAATCTTACTATCAGTAATATTTTTTCTAATATTTAAATGTTTACTTTTTTTAAAATTATATATAAATCACATTCTCTGTTTTAATCTTTCCCTAAAATTTGAAAATGCATCAAAAACTATATTTATAAATAAAATCAACTTATGAGGAGGCTGAATGAGGTCTGCAAGTCCTTGATTTGATTTGAATTACACAATTTCATTTTCAATGCCATTTTATTTTGTTTACATTAAAAATGGAACAGTGAAAACAGCAGAGCTGTTTTTGCCTAAATAATCAATAATTGCCAATAAAGCGATTTTTTAAAACTGCTTATCTTAATATCCAACATATATAATCTATTATATATAATTCCCGTGTCACGATGTTTGTCCGGGAGGAATTCCAAAACTAACAATCCGATTTTAACTTTTTTTTAATTTTTAATGTGTGTTTTGTTCCAACTTGAGAGATAGGGTTGTTTTTATTCAGATTTTTTTTATTTAAATGCAAATCGACGATTTTCCTATTTCGTCATTTGGCGCAACTAAAATTTGCGATTTCTCATCCGATGGACGTAATTTTGAAAGTACATTCAAAATACAAGGCCAGGTGTACCATAAGATCAGATCGTTGATGCCAATACCTAACGAAGAGCTAAAATTTCTTCAAATTTATTTTATGGGCAGTTCTGAAGAACGTGTGACAACTCGATGTCAGTATAATTTTATCGAACAAGCAGTACAAAGAGCTATTGTAGAATTGTTGGAAAATCTTTTAGAAAATCATAACCAACTTATTAAATTATTTAACGAATTTAAAATATTGTTCATCGCTTAGTTCTTAGATAAATGAAAGTAATGGTTATTAAAAATTAAATTAGGTAAAATAATTATAAAACAGTGTTAAAAATCAACATTATCTACATCATCCCTTAAATTAATAAAAATTAAACATTTTCTATTCATTGAAGCTTTATTTTAACTTTTCATCATTCTTTACCAATTATAGTATCTAATAATTGAACGAAATACAAGAAAGCCACAGCAACGCGTGGCCGGGTCTGCTAGTAAACATATATGTCGTTGTTGTCGTCGAATCTCTTATAGAAGGAGGGCCTCATCTGTTATGATGTATCACCCGTAGGTAGAAGTCTGATTTCGGCTGTAGGAGTTCAGTGCCTTCCGGAAGGACTCCTTTTAGGAGGAACTGCCCGCATTTGCGTATCTATGACAGAAAACCCGAAAAACTCCAATCACGCAGTCCGACTCACGAAGCAAGATGCTAAACGCCACAAAAGGCATCGAGCCTCCTCGTTTTTGAAAACAAGTGTCTACAACAAAACCGCCACTTGATTGAACCTCCACCCTAATGCTCACCAGCGGCGCACGTTGCCACTGAGCCACGAGTCAGTCACATGCGTATATATATTAAAGAAAACAAAATATTGTTTCTTACTTTTTGGTTCACTTTTTAAAGACTCATTTTGTTTCTATTAACATAAAAAAGGACTACGTAGGTGTTATAATAGGCATTAAAAAGTAGACTTATTATCAATAAATATTTTTTAAAAAAGTGTTAATGAAATTTCTTTATTAAATATCACAAATGTTAACCAGCCTTATATTAAACCTTTACCCAACGTTAAGTTAATGCAAATATGAATTTGGAAAATTTCAAACTTGATTGCAGTCAATCAAAGTTTGTGCATAAAAAACCAATTGAATTAATTTTTTTCTTTCAAAAATTTAACATTTTATCAACAAAAAAATGAATATATTTCATATTAACACAAATTTCATATGTTAACGTCAAAGATGAATAAAGTAACCAACTCACAATCGTGTACATGATCTTCATTCTAAATTTTTTTTTTTTTTTTTGTATAGTTTATATATAATTATGTAATTCTTTTTCTTATTGAGCATACTTGATATTTTGGGATGGGCAAAACAACCACTATGAAAATTGTAAAATTCTAATTCGATGTTCTTAAAATTCGATAAATACTTAGGATAGCATTTTTTTTTTCATTTATTCATGATACATGAGTTTAAATTAACGATCCTATTCCTATTAAAAATGACTTACCATTAACAAATAACTGAAAAATCTGTAAAACCATATTTTATGTTGAAAAGCATCAGAACATCTATATGAATCGGATTTTTTTTTTGTAGAATTTTTATCGAAGTGTTAAAATTACCATTCTTTATTTCTAAATCGTGGTATTGCCATCAAATATTTCACAATAATTAAATTCAATAAATAATTATTCTTCTGGTGAGAGGAGACACAAAAGGACCGTCAATTAATAGTAACCAGCTTATATAATCTGATTACATCAAATAAAATTTTTTAGTTTTGGTAAATTTTTAAAAATAACAGAAAAAAACATCGATGAAAATTTCAAAATCAAGAAAAATCTTAACTGCCAGAGCAAAACATCTGATAACGATTAAAAATTATCGTATAAAGGAAATTATTTGTAAATAAAAAGAACGCATATATATATAACCTGTATAATAAAACATTTGAAACAAAGATAAAAAAAAAAAAAAATAAATAAATGGGGGGAAAAAAAAGAAAAGAGCACAATCTTTTAAAAACAATAGATAAGAAATCACGCCATATAACATCAGCGTTAAGTATCATCACGCCGGTAGATGGCACCACGCACATAAAAAAAATATTTAATTAAAAACATTATTTATGTTAATTAAATTTAAAATAAATAATGATTCTTTTTTTAAATATTATAATTTTTGAGCATATAACTTTTGTTCATTAACTTTCTTAAAACAAATTTCTCAAATAGAAGCCTCAATATTTAACTTTTATGAATGCATAACTTTAAAGAGTTATTTCTTAATGATAAAATAAAAACATGAATTTTTTTCAAAGCAAAACTAAGCAAGACAGCATATTTTTAATTTTCATATTTCCCATATAACAAGAGCAGAATTAAATTTACAATTATATTTGAAAATTTCTGCAATAAAATAAGTTACACGCTATTTTGTTCAATTAATGATAAAATTCATTTTCACCTTTCGATTATTTCATAACTAAATTAAATGGAATGAAATTAAATCCCATCTAATCTAAATTTGAAAATTAGTTAAAAACATCATACCTGAATTATGTACTTTGATATTCTTTATCGACATATGTCATTCAAAAACATTAGATCAAAAAAAAATTATCGGTGAATAGAAGTTAATAAATTGTTCAAGTCTGCACTTTTTATCTTTCGCAGAACATATTAAGAAAGCATTTACTTACTATTTTATGGAACAATAACCCATACAATTAAAAATTTGCAAATAGGTGTAATACACGTTTACGATAGTTAACAATTCTTATTAAAATTTTCCTTACTTTAATTTATATATGGATACATATTAAGCCTGTGACATTATAGTAACTCTTTTTTTACAAGTTTTTTAATATTATAGTGTGCTTTTATAGCAATAGTTAATCAGCAAACAAAAATTTCTTCCTGAGGTAATTTTTGTATCTTAAAATTTTTTAATGTCTACAAGAAATACTAATAATGAAAATTTCAGTATTAGAAAGAAACTCAGCACTCTAATATTACGCATTTTTTAGAATTTTATCTTTTTTGTACAGTACTTATTACTATTTACATACATTTTAACAATATTAAATAGATGAGAAATTTAATATACAAATTAAAACTAGAAAAAAAATCTTATATTTACAGAGACCTTAGAAATCGTAACGTTACATAATTTCATATATATATAATCAATTTAATCATATAAGCAAATAAAAACTTTAATACTAGAATAACCATAAAAAAAGAAACCCTATTATTTCTGTTGAAGATCATTGTGCTGCCATCTACATTCAGCAAATACAACTAACACTAACATAAATGTTTTAACATCATATAATAACGAATAATTTAACTCATTTTTGATAAATTTAATGTTAGAAAAGTTGAAATGGTTAGTCAAAATTAACAAAGTAAAAGTTTAATATTTATATCAGATAATGAAATACTTACAAAATGTTCTAGAACCAATTAAATAACAATAAAACAGATAATTACTTTTTAGTATTATAAATTGTCATTTAATAAACTGTTTATTAAGTTGTTAAAAAATGTACAACTGAGAATTTGAAATTTTTTTAATTATATAGAGATAATAAGAAACGTTATTTTAAGGAAACTATGTAAATAATAATAATAATAAATTTTTTTATATAACATCGACTTTGGTAGTTAATAATACACTACTTTCCAAAAAAAAAAAAAAAAAAAAATTGTGATTGTAGTTTATATTCACTGAAATTTTTTCAAAGTGCTTCGCAAATTAGATATAAAAGAAAAAAAAAAGACTCATTTTTTTGTCTTGAAAACATGCAAAAACAGTATCTGAATTCAATGTACCATCAGCTTCAACAAGAAGTGTGATCATATCTAACAGTTATACAAGCACAAATGCTCCATATTCAAAATGACTGTGTTTAATAATTCAGTTAACAGCAAAGCCCATTGTTGTGTCGCATCAGTTCGAAGACCCTGAAGGTTGCAGGCAAGGTAAGGTGTAACAATATGTCTTCCTAGAACATCCCAAACCGTTTTTAAACCCGGAAAACGTGCTGGCCAACTCATACATACACTGAAGTGACAAAAGTCATGGGATACCTCTTAATATCGTGTCGGCCCTCCTTTCTCCCGGCGAAGTGCAGCAACTCGACGTTGCATGGACTCAACAAGTCGTTGGAAGTCTTCTGCAGGAATATTGAGCCATGCTGTCTCGATAGACGTCCATAATTGTGAAAGCGTTGATGGTGCAGAATTTTGGGCACGAACAGACCTCTCGATGACGTCCCATAAATGCTCGATGGGATTCATGACGAGCGATCTAGGTGGCCAGATCATTCGTTGGAATTGTCCAGAATGTTCTTCAAACCAATCGCGAACAGTTGTGGCCCGGTGACATGGCGCATTGTCATCCATAAAAATCCCATCGTTGTTTGGGTACATGAAGTCCATGAATGGCTGCAAGTGATCTCCAAGTAGCTGAACATAAGCATTTCCAGTCAATGTTCGGTCCAGTCGCACCAGAGGACCAAGTCCATGCCATGAAAAAACAGCCCACACCATTACGCAGCCACCATCAGCTTGAACAGTGCCTTGCTGACAGTTTGGGTCCATGGCTTCATGGGGTCTGCGCCACACTCGAACCCTACCATCAGCTCTTACCAACTGAAATCGTGACTCATCGGACCAGGCCACGGTTTTCCATTCATCTAGGGACCAACCGATATGCTCACGTGCCCACGAGAGTCGCTGCAAGCGATGTCGTTCTGTCAGTAAAGGCACTCGAGTCGGTCTTCTGCTGGAATAGCCCAAGGAAGCCAAATTTCTCCGCACAGTTCTAACAGACAAGTCTCTTGTACGTCCCACATTGATTTTTGCGGTTATGTGACGCAGTGTTGCTTGTCTGTTAGAATTTACGACTCTTTGCAGACGTCGCCGGTCTCGGTCGTTAAGTGCAGGCGGTCGACCACTGTGCTGTCCATGGTGGGATGTTATGCCTGAAATTTCATACTCTCGGCACACTCTTGACACAGTGGATCTGGGAATGTTGAATTCCCTAACGATTTCCGAAATGGCATGACCCATGCGTCTAGCTCCAACTAACATTCCGCGTTCAAAGTCTGTTAATTCCCGTCATGCGGTCATCATCACGTCAAAACCTCTTCAGATGAATAACTTGAACAGAAATGAAAGCTCTGCGAAAGCACTGCTCATTTATACCTGTTCTACGCGATGCTACTGCCATCTGAAAATTTGCATATTGCTATGCCATGACTTTTGTCACTTCAGTGTATAATAGTTTCAAAGACTACCATTAACTTATATGAATGAAGAAATCACCAACTGCAACTGTGCAAGAACAAACAATTGCACCAAGAACTTCTTTATGTTATTCAGAAGTAACAATGTTTTTTGGGGTCAATATACAACTTCGAACAGCTATCTCACATGAATACATACATACATACACCAGATCTATTTAATTTGTCTCTTTCATTAATATGACTGATAATTATAGATTCTGGGTTAACAACAGCCCAACAATCCTTTGAAATAACTCAGCAAACAAAATCTGGACTTGCCAATAAAGAATATATATCTTCAGTGACTTGCATTCCAATTAACATGTGTGCAAGCCCAATTAAACTATTAATTTTATTGGCATGACGCAAGAGGTACATACTAATACTGGGTCTTGTATGCAACCCTTATACATGAAGCCATCTGAGCAAAGTTGATGTGTATACAAGCTGTTTAGTAGCTGCTGCAAAGTGAAGATCTATGGTAGGAAGGTATAGTAGTTTCGAATCTCCTTGCAGTTAGCTGCAAATAGTGATCATTTGTAGCTCTAATTCTTCATCAGTTATACTTTCTAAAAGTTGATTTTCTTAGAAATGCATTTTATAACCAATGAATTACAGACTTGCATTCAAATCTTGCTACATTAGAATAATTATTCTAATAAGTGATGTTAACTACACATATCTAAAACAGCCTGTTTTGTCATGTGTTCAATGACCAATTTTCAAAAAGAGAAAGACCAACACTCTTCAATACTGAATTACTATACAATACTCATACACAGGAACTTTTTACTAAGAACTTCGTCACTAAATCTGAATATTCTTATGACTGCAGCATTGTAAAGAGTCAATAGTAGCAAATTGTTCTTGCCTGATTTATGCAATTCTCTGTTTTAAAGACCGGAAAAAAAGACAACTTTATGTTTATTAATGATGATGCTGAAACATACATATATATATATGTGTGTGTGTAAATATATCAATATAGATATATTTACACTGTTACCATTATATGGTTAAAAATTATCATGAGTAAAAGTTTTCAACCTTCTTGTTATTCTTCAACCAATTATCTACATACGGCATCCTCAGCTTATCTTGTGTTTTTATATCTCTCTTTATTTCCAAACACTGGATGTTTGATGACACTAGACTCCTTGAATTCCCCAAAGTGAGTTCATTTCATCTAATGGTATACCATTCCAAGTTTCCTAAAATTTCAGAGACAGACAGGAAGAGTCTATAGAATCTAACATCCCTTTCAAAGAAACATATTCTGATAAAAGTTTAGATAGATAATTTAATATGTGGATCAGGATATTTGTATGGATATATTTTTATTATGTGTCGATATTTTAGACAAATAATCAATGCATATATACGTGGATCAATATTAGTACTTGTAGAAATAGTAAAAACTTTTTATTTAAGATTCATTGTCTATATTCAGAAAAATATCAATCCTTTCTTATTAAAAATACACAAAAACACTTTTTTTTTAAGATTCACATTTAATTTCAGTTTCTTGAGAATTATTACAAGTAATTGAAGTTGACTCTGATTGTGAAGGAATAGAATCATTACACTTATTTACAATGTTTACATCATTATTAGAATTATCAAGCTTTGGAGATTCACCGGATGCTTCTGAATTATCATTTGTGTTTACAGCTTCTGAATTATCATTTGTGCTTACAGTTTCTGAATTATCACTTGTGTTTATAGATTCTGAATTATCACTTGTGATTATAGTTTGTTTAGGTGGAAGCTTTGTTGGAGGTCCAGCATCTCTAACATCATAACTATGATGTGGTAGTGTCTCCAACCACTGTAGCATGCTGTGAAGTTTGTTAAGAATTACAATAGAAAAATACAATAAAAATTAACAAAATATAAATAAATAATGAATTGATCTTGTAACCTTTTGAAAAGATATTGATGATTTATTACAAATAAAAACATGAATAATAAACTCTGCTAGCTCATGGATATCCAAAAAATTATACATGACACAAAAAGAAAAGGTTATAAAAAGTGTAAAGGTTATAAAAGTGTAACATAATAAAATGATGCTCGCATATATATTGTTTATCTGGCAAAAATTACAACCACTTAAATTAAATTTCAATAAATTAGTCTTACTGTTAGATGAATAGTTATAAATTTACCTTAATGTTTAAAAAAATGATTAAATAATAAATACATTTTATATCTAAGTTTAAAGAAAATTACAAAATGTATTTTCATTGGCTAGGCTGATATATGTTGTAATACACTTTTAAATGTAATCATTTTTTTATTAAATACAGCTAAAATTACTTATTAAATTATTAATAAGTTTTCTTTCAGATAAAAATGTATAGGAATTATCTCAATGTATTCAAAAATAATCTTAAAACTTTCTCATTAAATTGTTAATTAATTTGAATTAAAATTAATTCATAAAATGTATTGTTATGATGCTACAACTTATGACAAATTTCAACAAAAGTTCTTGCATGAAAGAATTCTGCATATTTTAAAATTATATAACATAAGCATAAGCCCCCCTCACAAAAAAAAATAAATAAATAAATACTGCCTGACAGTTGAAAATATAGCTAAATTTTGTTTTAACATCATAAAACTCAAAAAATTATTATTTTCGGAATCAAGCCCTATATAACTTTTAAACTACATCCCTGTACATAGTTGTTTTAAGAAATAATGAAGTGAAAGACTATTTTTACTTATTACTATATTTTTATTACTTTACTATTTTTTAAGGATCAGTGAACTTCACAGAAGAACAAAAGTTTTGAAAAATTCTTGAATAGTTAACACATAGCAATCACAAATTTGAGGTTATTGATATATAAAATAAATTTTTAACTAACAAAATAAAGTACAAGCAAAATGTTAGCTAAGACATAAAAAAATAAAATAAAAACAATTACTTTTAAATCAATGGTTGAAGCCTTATTATTAAAATTAATAAATTTTTAATCATTTAGTGATTCATAAATAAAAGGATACGATTTTTCTTCTCTTTCAGTTTTAGCTATATTTTCACATATTTTTTCTTTTTTAAAGGTTTCAATGACATCCTATAAAATTATAATAAAAGAACACTTAATAAATACAAATAATTAAAAATTCTGAAAGGTTAAAAAGTTAATAGTCACTACAATAAAAAGTTAAAAACAAAAACATACGTAATAATTATGCAAATATTTATTAGCAAAAGTATTTACCATTAAGTTAGTCTAGCTCTTTGATTCCCTTTTGATTTTATTCCATAAATGCTGAATTGGATTGCTATTTAAAAATTGAAACAGCTAAGCAAGTTTTTAATGCATTTCTAATCATCAATGGGCAGTAACACTCAATGTCACGAAACATGTACTTTTACTAAAATAAATTTAGAATTTAATTGAAAAAAATTACTATTAATACTTAAACACTGACTAAAATCCATAATTTTTAGTTATTTTTAAATATCACTATCTTGTTTGTTATCTGCAAAAAGTAAAATATTTAGAGAAATCAATTAATTTCCATTATAATTATATAAATTTTTTATTCAATTGCACCTCACAATTTCCTTCGCATTTCAGCATTTAACTATATTATTGGAATTAAAAGCAAAGTTTTCTCCTTTGTTATCTATTTCCAGTAAATGCAATACTAAATAATGACAATTATAGCGATTTAAAAAAAAAAAAAAAAAAAAAAAAAAAAAAAAAAAAAACTTAATTTTTTTAATAAACTTTTAAAAAAAATTATTGATTTAAAACAAATAAAAATTATACATAAATTACATCATATTCAGTCCATGTAAGAGGATCATGTATGCCATCTGTACCAAATTTCTTATTATACCAGTCATAATGTAATTCTTCCAACATTAGACCAAGTCCTGGAGCTTTAGGTATGTCAATCTGAAAAAAATACAAGATATATAAATTTCAATCAATATAAATTAAAATCATTGCATCAGTCATATAAAAGATATTATGATTTCAATGTTAAATAATCAAGCTATATAATTAAATAAAAACTGTGAGCAAACTCTTATAGATTTCTTGTAAATATACTATTTTATACTAATGTTATACAAGGTAAAAGAACTAATGTCTACTACAAAACTTTTTCAAAAGAAATTGCTTATTATTTGATAATTAAAAAAGGAACTCTAAAATAAGCACTTATGCAATTGCTATACCTGCACATTTTTAAAAGAAATGCATCAGTAGAGGTCAAATTCTACTACTTGCAAAGTAAAAAAATATTTTAAGGAATTACATAAATTTATAAATGACTATGCCAGGGAAAATATCAAATTAAACTTAAATTCGAATATCAGATTTTATTATTCCTATATTAACAAATATATTTATTACTCCGATGTACAACACCAAAATACCAATTTCCAAAACTGCTTCAGAGTTGATCGGTGAGTCCTAAGTGTGAAAGAACGAAAAGTGATTTTGATATTCAATATTAAAATAATGATATCAGATATTTGTTTGTCAGCACTTCTGCATAATTATGCCCCATGAATTTTAATGAAAATCCATTTTTTTTCTAATTATTGAAATATTCCAATTCGATATTGTTATGTAAATTATTATCATGAAGAATTCTCATATAAAATAAAATTTATTTTGTTAACAAGGAAACAAAAAAAAAAAGTAATGTTTTAAGTTTCACTTTTTTTTTTATTTCATATCATTTTGAAATTGTTTTATATTTCTATGTACATATATTTTGTTGCATTTAAGCAATCTGTATTTATTTAATGACACTATTACTTTTTCATCTATAAAATTTATTTAAAACATAATTTTTTATTTAAATCAAATAGATGAACAATTTGAAACTAAGAATGCAAACAAAATGCCTTCTACAAAAAATTCATAAACAACTTGTGATATTTCTAAAATTTTGTAACCAAAAGAAATTTTTATTTTTAAGTATAAATTAAAAAGTTGATTAGATTTTATTCACACTCATGTTTCTGAATAAAAATTATCAGCTTGTTTTGTTGAAATATAAATTTACACTTGTAAATTTGTATTTGCATATTATCACTTCAATCATGAGCACCTCAAGTTGGCAAGAAAATTATTTCATTTTTTCATCAATTAAAAGCATTGCAAAAAAAACAAAAAGAACTTTCTTGAAAATCCAATATCTGGTGAGATTGTATGACAGCTAAGCATTTAATAACCTTATTTACTTATCCTTGCATCCAAAAAAGTATAATTCATAATATTTACAGTTCATTTACTTATAAAGTATGAGAGAGAAGGCTTTAAATATAGACCATCATATTTTGCCTTCCTTCTTAGCTTTCCTAATAAACTCGTCATAATTATAAACTCCCCCAATATTTTTTCCTTTATATAGTAAAATTTAAAATGTTGATTGATATGTTTGGCTCATTTATTGTGCAAGAAAAAATATAGTACTGTACTTTAAAGTTGTCAGACAAAACTTAAATGAATGCACCAAATTATTTAACATTAAAGGACATACTATGCAATGACATACTCATAATCCAATGGGAAAAAAGAGATAATTTGTTTTGAAAAAATGAAATAATTGTGAAGAAATAAAGTAAAAAGCACAAGTAAACTAAAAATTAATATAATCATACTAGAAAATAATCATTAAAAAACAATCTAAAAAATATTTTGTGGTCGGAAAAAGAGAAAACTAAGAGACTCCAATTCTATTTAAAATTCAAAACATAAGGTTGATAATCGAAGGTTTAAATCTGTATAAAAATCAATATATCATAATATTAGACAGATTATAATCAATTTTAGAAATCTCCACATCATCTATAAATTGCTACATTTTTTCCTTTTTAGAACGTACTCCCCATTTTATACCTTTTCTATTTGGTTTTTTAATTTAAGGAAAAAATTATCAAATATAGAATGGATTATAAATTGTGCTAGAAAACCATGAAGGAAGAGATTAGGTTTACAAGTTTATGTTTTTCAAAAACATACTATTCACAGTATAATTCAATGACAAGAAATTATAGAACTTAGGTAGCTGGAGCTATTAATAGCAGGATCTCAAGAATAAAATCTATAATTTTTGATTAGTAGAAAATAAAGAGTCAAATGAGTGACTTTTAGATATAATGGACATCATACCAAACAAAATTTGAAAAATATGATATATTGCAACAGCATATACTTCAATTTGGAGATTTCTAGAGGAAATTGATTGAAAATTTAACAACACTACCACCCTCAACTGTACACATGATATAGTATAAAAATTTCCCACAAAACTATCCTAGCCTCAGATTGGCAATATGTTTAGTATCATTTGAGTATATGAATATTACTAAAATATGAAAAAATTTAATTATTGAAAAAATCATTCAAAGTAGACATTAAAAAAAAAAAGAAAATTTCAGAAATTAAAATAATTTATGTAATATTTTAAACTTTGTTTTTAAAAATATTTGTAAAAAAACTTTCAGGACATTAATAAAAAACTAATACAAAAATAAGTGAAGATTACCATGAAATGATGCTTTTTGTAGCTGATTTACTTTTTATACAATTTACAATAATCAATATGCATAATCTTATAAGAAAATTATATATTTCAAAACCAAAAATTTACATCAACAACAAGTACAACAAAAACATAAAAAACAATATATATATATAAAATTAATTATATATTATATGGAAAAGGTAATGCTCAAAGAATGCAATATATGTAAAACTATATTGGCACTATAGAAAAACCCCTAGATTTTATTAATTTTATTTAAAAAATATTTCAAATATTATAAAATTAAAACATATTTAAAAGAAAGTTATAAAACTGCAGTTTACAATATAAAGAGACAAAAAAACACAAAACCCTCATTAAAATGACATTAAAACCCATTGAATGAAGCATTGAAACTAAATCATCTATAAATGTTAAAGTCTAAGGATTATCTAAATTCGTAATCAATTGCTAAATAAAATAATCAAATATTTAAAGAATGCGCATTTTTGAAACTTTCCCACAGATTACCTCCTTTTCAAATATAAATAAATATTAGCATTAAATAATAATAAAAAAAGAGAATAAGTTATAAAAATCCTCAACAAAACAAATGAAAATGTCTTCATTGTTCTATTGATGGAGAGTGATGTTTTGGGTAAACCTTGAATTTAGAATAAAATTTTGAAATAATGTTTCATATGTCTTGAGTAAAATTTATTCCTGTATAGAATTTTTTACAATTTAAGTAAATAAGAAGAAGAAAAAAAAAAAAAAAAAAAAAAAAAAAATGAACATTCATAGTGAATATCCAGTTTCCCTTAGAACTCAATGTACAATAATAAATGTTAGAATCGCCCAATTTTAATTAAAACAACTATGTACCCGTATTGATTAAAAATTTTGTGATTATACATGTTATATAGAAGAGTACATAACAAAATCTTACATTTTATAAGCTGAAATTAATTAATAAAAAGTAAAATAGAAATAGCATATTGGAAAAAACTTACTCTTTCTTTTCTCAGACTTTCTTTTAAAATGCTGATCCCATCAAATTCTTTAAATGAAACGACACTCAATCCCACCAATTTTCTTATTTGATTTGGAAGTATGAAACTTTTTCCTTTAATTTTGATAACTTCAAATTCTAAACCATATGACATGAAAGGGGACCACACTGTGCAAAATAATAATATAACTTTTAAAATTTTAATTAAAATTATGAAAATTATCCGAAAATAATGACAAAATGTACTTATATTGAGTCAAAAATCATTTGAAAGATCAGTGCTAAGTAAACAAATGACTAATGAGTCAGCCAAAACAAAGAATCGAGGCAAATAAATTCATCAATACATGACATTGATTTGAAAGGGAAATAACTGTGTTGATCGAAAATGATGAAAAGTTTTGTAAAATAGAATTTTTTTACAGAATTAAATTTAAATAATGGGTATTTACATAATTTTTATTTGAAATTTATTCAGTACTTTAAAATAAAAGTAAATGTAGTGGCATTTATAGCTTAATTATAAAACAAAATAGCAATTGCTGAAATATAAATAAATAATGTAGAAAGAAATTTCATTAACAGTTCTCTCT
>BPLQ01008441.1:0-63070 GCA_021605075.1 Caerostris darwini | reverse complement strand
CCTAAAATAGTGTAGTTTAAAAATTGAAAAATTAAGTACAAAATTAATTTAAATTTTAATTAATTAAATCTTGATTAATTTAAATTAATTAAATTTTGATTAATTTAAATTTTAATTAATTTTTTAATTAATTTTAATTTGAAAATTCAACAACATTATTTGACATCATATTTCTTTTAAGTTTTTTTTTTATTTTCTTATTTCTTTCATTATTTGATATCTTATTTCTTTCAAGTTAGTTCAAGGTTCAAGTCAATTCATTTTATATCTTTCACTTTTCTTTTAAGTCTTTGTCTTATTCTTTTCAAGTGCCAAAATCATAAAAATTATTCTCACATTCCCAGCAGAGTCTAGTTGCTTACACTCTTATGTGTTTATTATATAAATTTTTTTATAATGTATCAATGAATGTCTTCAGAAAATAATGTCCTCTCAAATAATCGATTTTATCCTTCACTGTCACTCTGTTTCCAACAAAAGTTTCAAATTTCGGCCTCAGATTCAGCGAGATACGTTACAGCCATGTGATGAATACGTCTGTCTTCTTCAGAGACAGCACCTGCCCGTAATAGTTGCTACCAACATTCGTGCACAGTAGATACATCCCTGCAAAGTCTTCTGCAATATGGCGAAAAGAAAATTACCTTTCTCGTAGTGATAGTGCATGGTTTCGTTGAAATTCGGTAAGCTGTTTTATTGTCTTCTTCGTCGCTTTAAATGCTTTCTTGACTCAAATTAAGATCACAATGCAGCAATCTGGATCATAAATATTGCTCACGAAGTTTACATAGCGTATTTAAAGCAAGAATCCTCTTCATGTTCATGGTGGTGTTACTAACGTCACTCTTATATAAGTATAGAGCTCAATTCGAATAAAAATCATTCTTCAGGATGTGCAAACGCGCGATCTAACTTGCCTCATCATCATAACTAGCTCAACAGCCCGTTGGGGGCCTTGGCCTTCTTTAAAAAATCCATCCAGGCTGTTCTCCTTTGGGCAGTGGATCTCTAGTTTTTTTATCCTAATAACATTAAAATCAGAGTCTAAACAGTCGATTCCTCTCTTTTTCGGTACAGCGAACGTAGGTTCAAAAATCCAAATCTCAGGTCCATTAATCGTTTCCTGGTCTTTTTCCGTGGAGGCAGTCTGGCTGTATCTTTATTAGACTTCGAAACAGTGGTTTTTTAAAAAAAAGCAGGGTTGTTAACCCTGCGCCCAACCCCCAACCTGGAGGGCCAGGTCCTGTTTAGTCACCTCTTACGACACGCAAGGACTACGTTGGGATAATTCTTTCTCACCCGGTCACCACACGGGTACTAACTTGCCTCATCTATCAAAAATCCTTCGTATTGTTGGGATTTAATTTATCGTCAGAGTATTTAGTGATAGCAATTCAAAATACACCCCCATGACGAAGATTACAAAAGATATAAAATTTGCATCAAGTATACATGTTGATAGGATATGCAATACATTTCTTCGCAGACATACTTCATAACGCATCCACAAGTGCACTATAAAGCGAAAAAATCCGTGCATGTTTTTTTTCAGTATATCTGGTAGTAGAATAAGGGTGTCTATTAAGCACGTTCCTGAGTTGGATAGAAAAAGGAATTGCAACTTTTATTATGAATTATTTTTTCGAGAAAATAGTGTTTGTGTTGACGTGATCATGCCGCCATGATGTGCAGTAAGAAAGAACTGACCGATAGAAACGATTAAGGAATAAGGCCTGCTGAATAATAATCTATATCAAAACGTACGAATCGAAGTCGTATGCGATTGTTTGACAATGTAGGAATTTTTGCAAAGACTTCATTGCTGCGATTAGATTTGATTCTAGACATGGGGTCTCCGAAATACTGTCAGCTGGCCAAGACTGGCCGTCGAGCACCACCAATTCGGCCCGCTACAGTTTATTTTGATTATATTGTAAAATTTACAATGTGAGCAAATCATACTAAATAATAATCGGTTTTTGTGCAACCAATTAAGAAACACAGTAACTGACATAATGGAATTAAACATTTTAACTGTAATTAGTGATAAGAGAACAGTCCTAAAAATGAACAATACGTGGCATACAAAGATAATTCATATAATGAAATTAAACATTATAATTATGATTAATGAGATTAATGTAGTTGTATCTTACCACTCACAGTTGTTTGCGGAAGTGGATCATGTTATTTTGTTTTAGTGGAATTTATCAACAGCGACTTCAATTACTCATTAGTTAACTTGTATCTGTAAATAACTTTTATATTTCATTTTGGGGAATATTTTTTCAACTAAGTTGTTCCGAAAGCGGAAGAAAAAAAAACACGAGCAAACTTATGCAAACTGTGTGAATTTAAAAACTCTTATGAAATACTAGCCATGATGGGTTTAAATATTTTTCTTTAAAAATATGGTTACACTAAAAATTCATGATTTCCATTTGAAGTTCTGGGATAAGGGTTTCATATGTCAACGTTAAAATAGTCTTTATAAAATCTTGATGTTATTTGCAGATGCATCAAAATCTGAAATTTAAAATGTATTTTCAAAGCACCCAAAGCTTCATTTGCAAAATCTACCTCAAACGAAGTCTCAACCTGCTGACTATTTGGCATATATTAAAATGCTTGAAAATTTTATGTTCAATTGGAATTGAAATTATAAATTTCTTGTGGAAAGAAACTTAATGAGAGTATAAATCAGGTAGGAGCTGGTTTTCCAACCGGTAATTTTAAATCAAGGTCATTCAAATGTTTAATTAAACCTTTATAAAATGATAATTTCCGTAATAACTCATTGTTTTGTAACTCAGCCAGAGGACGATTTCTTTCATTCAAGAAAATTTCGAATTATTGGTCAGAGCTCAGAATGCACGATTATTGATCAGAACCATACTGTTTGCAGACAAACTAAAATTTTAAGTAAATTAGCTTTTTTCTTCTGCTGTTACAATCATACAGTCTTTGATTAATTCGGCGTCTGTAAACGGTTTCCCATGTTTCGGTGTGCGAATGCGAAAACCATGCGAAAACTAGCACGAGTTGCTGCTTCCTGTTCAACATTTAATTTCGTAAGCAACAGCAATTGCAGAGATTTCAACACGAGTGTCAAAGATTGATATTATTCATTTCCGGATAGTTCCAAAACGAAAATTTGCGCGTAATTCAAATTATACAGTATGTTGGTACGATTAGCTAGCTAGATCTTGTCCCTTGGAAGAGTCAGTGTGGCCCTGGGTTTAACACTTTGGAAACCCCTGCTCTAGACCACAGATGTTTGTGTCGTCAGTGCCGCAATGGAAAAACAAATGGAATGACACTGTGTTTTCAGACGAATCGATTTTCCTTATAAAGCCACGATACTCGTAATTGAATTTGGCGACACTGTGGCGAGAGGTTACATAACACTTGCATTATGCATCCCCTGACCAGCATTAAGGTTTGAGGTGGTAATAGATTGTACTTTCACACAACCTAATAGGCATTACCAGTATAGTCAGCTATCAAAAGTATATCTTTGAGGTTTTGGTACTTGCTGTCTTACCTAACTTCCAAGGCTTGTGTGTGACCATATTTCAAGACGTTTCAGCCGTTATATGTTTAATAATTCATCTTTGCTCATCAGGTTGCATTGCTAACTTAGCCTGCTTGTTCTCCTGCTCTGTTGCTCATCGAACATGTCTGGTCTATGATTGGCAAACGATTGGGCCACTGTTACCCCAATCACCTTTGGCGACTTTTGGAAGCAGCATTAACTGACATACTCCTAGAACACATCTAAAACTTCTTTCATTCAAAAGTTAGGCATGTACCTGCAGCTACTGGCAAAATCATTGCAATCATTTCACCTTTGAATACCGCGGGAGAGTTTTCAACTATTTCGCTTTGTACTCACTTTGTAGCCAACAATGTATTATGCATGTCCAAAAAGCCATGCATGTATTTATCCGAATTATATAATTAAAATAAAACATAAAGAGATCTAAAATTATTAAAAATGATAAAAATATCGCTATCAAAAAAAATAATGTTACTGTTTTCACGTATTGTCCACTTTAGCTTGATTTTTCTCTATTAACGTTAGACGTATAGCACATTCAAGGTCACCTAAGGTGAAATGCAATGTCTGGTGTACTGAGGCCCTTTTTTTACTGACTCAAAGAGTGGATTTTCCGGGGATCCCATCCTACTCTCCGAGCCCCATGGAAAGACTTCCAAGCCCAGGGGTCACCAAACTACGGTCCGCGGGCCAAATCCGTCCCGCCAGTGTCATCAATCCGGCCCGCGAGAGCGAATAGCTTATTGTTGCTGTAATAAGTCGGATAAAAAATCACAGAATGATAATAGCTCGATTTTATTTATTTGCTAGGTAAAGCTTAATGACAAGCATAATACGCAGAAAATTTAACTTAAGTATAAAAACTAACAAATAATTGAAATGAATCCCACTAACATTATAATATAGTGAACATCCCGCGGTTACCCTCGGTAGTTATACCTACCTATTTCCGCTTTTAATCACTAGATGTCGTCAAGTGTCACAGTCGTATCGATACACACAATAGTAATTGTAGTAATTGAACCAGCGAATTTAACAAGCACATGCTCGCTCAGAGCACGTACTCGGTGACTAGTCTAGGTATTATAGATAATGGCAGAAAAATTAAAACGGTTTTGGCCCTTGGTACTTATTGGAGTAAACAGTATGGCCCTAAGGCTGGAAAGTTTGGAGACCCCTGGCCTAGCCTACTGATTCAACGCAATATTTTCCTACCTAAGCATGGATTTTCAGTTCAGCAACACTTGTCGAATTTCGAACCATGCTGTCTTAGTTCTATACCTTAACTCGCTATTCAACTGTACACAATTGTTAGAGTAAAAATCCATTAACTTTTACTACCTAAATACAACTTTTTTTTTTTTTTTTTTTTTTTTTGAGTAGTGAAAAAGGCCATATAAGTATACTTACTTCATGCATACCAGACAAGAGTGCAAGAAATACTATGAGAACACCAAATCGGATCCACATTCTGTTGGGTGAATGAATGATTATTTCAGAATGAATATTCTAATACCGAATCTGAATGAATATTTCAGTTTATAGAATTTGATGGTAGTGTAATTTCCTGGTAAAAAAGTTAAGTAATTTTATTATTTATTGTTCAGGAAATGGTGTGGGTGTTCCTCGAGACTGAATGTAATGTGAGAGAATGATGAAATGGATATGAAATTTTCTACATGGTTGCACATGAATAATCAAATATTTCATAAATAAAAATTAGTAGTTCTTCTCTTTGTCTTTTATAAAAATCATATTTTTAAAAACCTTTGAAAGTTTGCAATTCTTTTATTATGGTAAGATTTTTTTCTGTAAAGGTTTTTTTATTTGTGTGTGTACAATAAAAATGAGTTATTCATTAATATTCTTATTAGTGCAGCAGTATACATTATTTTTCGAATAAGAGTTGTATAATAATTTTCGTTCTTATGTTGTTTTATGTCATGTTAAATTATTAATTTTAATTCCATTAGTAAAATAATTTGGTAAAATAATAATATAATTTTGGAAAAATTAGTAAAATAATTAGCGGATCATGAATTACTAAGAAAATATCATGCGAAGTTGTGACACCACATGATTTGCGACTACCACATGTATCAAAAACATGTGGTAGTCATAAATTCCCTTACTCAGGTTTATTGTAGCGTCATAACCAGATTTCTAAATCTTTTCATCTCGTTTTCCATTGGTAAAAATATATCTGTCATCAGCTTTTAAATAAACACGCACTTCATAAAGAACTACAATGGATTTCCGTTTACTTCTTGCTAAATAGTTTCCATGTGAAACTCAATATCTTTTTCATCAGACAGACGTCATTTTTTATGGTTCAAATTGGTGAAAGTTGCTTTCCGGGGTTTTTTTTTTTTTTTTTTTTTTTTCTCCCGGGAGAGGGGATTTTTTTTTTTTTTTTTTTTTTGTTGTTGTTCTGATGCAGCAGGCAAACACTTATACAATTGTCTTTTAAGCCTTATGGCAAGCGTTGCACAGACGTTACTCACTTGGGTTCACAGTTCAAAGTGGATTCCGAACCACTACAGACATCCACGGCACCGCCGGTACTCGAACCCCAAACCTGTAGTACCGAGTGCCAAAACGCTAACCACTCGCCTATTCAGGATTCTGTGTTTGTTGTTATTATGGACATATTTTTATTCTCTCAAAATTATGTTATAGTTATAAATTCCTTACTGAAATTTATTATATTGTCAGAACCAGAATTCTATATCTTTTCACCTCCTCACCTCGTAAATAGATATTATCTGTTATCATCTTTTAAATAAATCCGCACTTTATTAAGTACCACAATGAAACAGATAACTTTTGTTTGTGTAGGAAATTATTTTTTTTTTTGTTATTGTTAATATTGACATTTTTAAAGACTTCTCAATTGATTTCTGCATGGGCGATTATTGTTTTGTTATCTTTATTTAGGAAACATTGACAATAATAAGAACCTTTTATCAGGTATTCATTTGGAGTCTCCATTATATTACTGTGTCCAAAAAGTAAGATCAATTTTCAATTTAAAATTTCCGGGGCTAATGGAATTCCAATTTTTTTTTTTTTTTAGGTTGCTGCTCCTGCCCTTGGCATCTGTAGAACATTTGACCTAAAAATATTCATTAGTGTTTGAATTACGCTTGGCTTTGTGAGACGCTAAAACTGATTCCTGCAATTTTTGAAATGTCTGAATTCATCGAGCAAAGAACTCGCATTAAATTTTGTTTGCGGAAACATATAGAATGTTGCAGTAGGCATTCGGTGAGCATTAATATATCGGAAAGAAATGTTTAGAAGTGGTAAAAACAGTTCAGAGAAGGCAGAGAACGCGTTAAAGACGAAGAGCCCTCGGGTCGACCATCAACCTCAAGCGACGAAGCTCACGTCCAAAAAAAAAAAATAAAGATTTGGTGCTTGCAAACAGTCTATTTACAATTAGAGACCTTTGATGATGATGATGGTATTTGAAAAGGATCAGTCAATTCCTTTTTGGGCCTCAAACGCGACAAATCTCGATTGGTACCGAAAACACTGAGTGCACCAGTTCACACTGCAGTGATTCTTCGTGACCTTTTCGCCATAAATGAAACCCATATCGTTCCACAACCACCGTATTCCCACTGTGCAACTTCGGGCTATTCCCTAAACTCAAAAGACCACTCCGGGAAAATCGTTTTGAATCGACTGAAGAGATTCAATGTGAATCCCCGCGCGCTTTGAAGGCCATCCCTGCCGATGACTTTTGAGCATGCATTGAGGATTGGAAAAAACGTTGGCATTAGTGCGTTGTGTCCGGAGGGGATTAATTTGAAGGCGATGAAACAAATTTGGAAGAATAAATTAAGAATTTTTGAAAAAAAAATTGGTCTTACTCTTTGGGCACAGTAGCATGTAAAAAAATTACTTCATTTATATTTCATATATATGTTTCATTCTATTTCTGATTAATAATGTTACTTATTTTGCTTTTAATTTCAATATCATGAATTTTGAAACGTTTAGTTATTTCGTAATTATAAATGCATGCCAACGGCCGTACCATGCTGAATATACCGGTTCTCGTTAGATCACCGAAGTTAAGCATCATTGGGCGCGGTCAGTACTTGGGTGGGTGACCACCTGGGAACACTGCGTGCCGTTGGCATTCACAAATTTGGGACCTGAGTGGCCGAGTGTCTAGCGCTCTGGCCCTCGGTGCCACAGGTTTCGGGTTCGAATCCCGGCGGTGCCATGGATGTTTGTAGTGGTTCGGAATCCACTTTAAGCCGTAGGTCCCGGTCTCCTATGACTGTAAGAGCGTCACGGAGCAAAAGTCAGGCTTCTACCTACGGGTGCTCCATCACAACAGAAGCTGCTTCCTTCCCCTTCAATCATGAGTCCATATGGGCTTGGTCAGCCAAGTGGGATAAGAAACAACAACAACAACATAAATGCATATTTTCGGAAAACGCAAATATATGCAAGTCGGAAACTATCTACACACAATATTTTGAATATATAACATATATAATGAATACATAAAGATAGATTTAATAAATATAACCTTAAATTTCTAAAATATGTTAATATCCTCTATGTTTTGCCTTAATGAAAAATCTGATTTCACCAGGATATTGAATTTATTGGATAGCTGCATGTTGGATGAAATCAACAGTATTCAGATAGAGGGAAAACATTCTAGTATTCTAGGTACTCAAACAGACTTTAGGGATTGCAATATCGGACCAAAAGTTCAATACCGGTATTCGGTATTTTTTAGATGTTAATACCGGTAGTAGAAATTTTAGAAAAAGAAAGAAAACCCAGGTGTTTTTTTGTTTTATTTGCCAGTTTTATTAGAGAATGTAAATATCGCAAAAAAATTTGTAACTTATAAATTATAACAGTATATATAGAGAATCACAAAAAAGTAAAGGAACATCTTATTTATTTAAGTCACGAAAAAATGTAAATATCACTATTCAGTTTGTGTTACTATTACAAATTTTTGAAATGTAATCTTAAAAAAGATAATGCATCCATTGTACTATCATTAAGCCTGGAATATAATTTTGTGCAAAAATTACCAGCTGTCGAAAACGCTCTTTCATCATCTACGTTAGTTGGTGGTACTGTTAGCAATGCGCGATATACTTTTACCAAGTATTTACTTCTAAATCCCTTATCTTCAAATAAATTTATTTCTCGTCGGATTGTCTTGGATATAGCTGATTTCTGTATTGTATTTTGGTTTGTTGAAATTTTTTTAGTTATCGCCAATTCTAATTTTTGTTCAAGATACAATTCCTTTTCACTATTGAAATTAATGTCATCATAATCTTCGACAACTGCACCGAATTCTTCTGAATGTGGATAGGTTTGTGGGTAAAAAAATTTAAGAAAGTTAATAACTCTTGAACATTTTTTACATTGTGCCACAATACTCTTTTCATCATATAAATAATGAAACCAAACCGAAGTATTGTCAACTGATTTTTTATGTTCTTTAAAATTATTCTTATTTATTATTATGGGGTATTATTTATGAGTATATATATAATAAATCTGAAAAATATTTTGAACTGTAAAGTACGATATGCAAATACAATGTGAATAACAAACTCACCAATTTAAAAAATATTGAAATATTACACACTTACTTCACAACTAGAACTTGTTTTCACAGATAAGAATTTCTAGTTTACAGATAAGAATTTTGAATAAGAATTCACAGATAAGAATTTCTAGTTTACAGATAAGAATTTTGAATAAGAATTCACAGATAAGAATAAGAATTTCACAGATTAGAATTCTAAATTTCTAGTAAATACCGAAAAAACGGTATTTAAACTTGTGAATACCGGTATTACAAAAATTTACAAATGGCTCAAAATACCGATATTCGGTATCCCGGTATACCGGTATTGCAATCCCTAACTACGATGTTTCCTGCAGAAATGGACATATTTATCTGTACGCTATTATTCAATTATTAGACTTTCTTCCTTCAAGGACTCAGTCACCAAGAAAACATTTTGGAATGATATTCCTAATGGCACAATTAAGCCAATGGCTACTCAAGAAAATTAAAATATTCTTTTGGTTTATACTTATAAAACTTTCGGTAAAAAAGGCAAAAATGTATTAAAATTACATGAAAAGTTAATTTAATTTTAAAAATAATTGCAATACTTGAAGTTGCCATAGAGCTAAATATTAATAATTTTGGAATTTTTCTAAACTCATGTTTGTGAAAATTGCAACACCATCAAGGAATCGTCATAGCTGAATGAAATTTAATACACAGTTGAGTGGTAGTGGTACAAATAAATGATTAAATGTTCAAAGCAAACAAACAATAACAAGAGATCGGAATCAGTATTTTGTGTAGCCACCACGCGCCGCAATAAGCGCTGCTACACGACGTGGCATGGAGTCAAACAAATTTTGAATGTCTGCCTGAGGAAGAGCATTCCATATTGTTTGTATGCGCACCCAAAGTTCGTCTGCAGAAGCAACAGGACGAGGATCAAGAGCGAGACGCCGACCAACGAAATCCCACACATGTTCAATCGGCGACATATTTGGGGAATACGCAGGCCAAGGAAGAAGCTGTACCCGCCGCGTTGCAAAGAAGGATTGAACAGCCCTAGTGATATGAGGGTGGGCATTGTCCTGTTGAAATACAGCACCTGGCAAACTGTGAAGGAACGGAACAGCTTGGGGCTGTAGAACTTCACTGATGTACCGGTTGCTGTTCAGATTGCCCACAATTCTTAGCAATTAAGAGCGTGCATGATATGCTATGGCACCCCAGACCATAACTGCGGGTGTTCATCCACTGTGGCGTTCGATAATGCACTCCGGAAGGTGGCGTTCACCGGCATAGCGTCTGACACGAATGCGGCCATCATGGTACCACAAATTAAAGCGGGATTCGTGAGAAAACACGACATGCTGCCAATCAGCACGCCAGTCTCTATGCTGAGCAGCCCATTGTAGCCGCAGGCGGCGATGGTTTAGCGTGTGAGGGATCCTGTATAAAGGAGTCCTTGCGCGCTGTCCACGCTGCAGCAGACGTCTACGAATTAATGAAGCACACAATGAAACACCTGTAGCTATTGACCACTGTGCTGCCAATTGTCTAGAGGAAGCTGTACGATCCGTCAGCGCCATGCGGACCAGGTCATATTGCGGGGTCCACTCCCGGATTTCCGAGTTGTCCGACACTCGTCCGTCCACTGCTTCCAAAGACGCATCACTGTGCTGCTGTTACACTGCACACGAGCGGCTACTGCACGATAAGACAATCCAGCTTCACGAAGGCGGATAATTCTCCCCCGTTCAAACTCTGTAAGTTGTTCAAATCTCGCTCTCTTTCGTCGAAGAGGCATAAGTAACGATTGAGCTAACGTTTACCACTAGCAGATAACCACCGATAACCATTCACGCCTCGCTATAGCCGTCTATTTATTCGGATCCATCCGCCGTTCAGAGGGCGCTGCTCAGCATGCACATGCGCTACGGATTTGAAATTCTAATCATTTGCATATCATGCGCTAATTTGCATTTCCTGAAAATTTCAGCTCACTCGCATAAGTCCTTCATGGTGTTGAAATTTTCACAAACATGAGTTTATATTAGTGATAAATTGTAAGAAAAAAATACTTTGCAAAAAAACATTGTTAAAGTGTACTGAGTCACAGACAGTAACGAACGAAAATTAAAATATTGATACAATACAGCATAAAAGTTTAATATTTTTGTCTGGTTGTATTATAGTCATATCTCTACTTATTATAGAAAAAGCTAATAAGAAATTTTGATCCCAATACTTGCATACTTTTAATAATAAAATTCTACATGTGTGTAATATTACTTCTATTTTTCAGTTCTTTCTATTAGCTCACACTCTCCCTATATAAATCTTGTTCAAATTTCAATCGTTCAATACATTTTTCAAATACATTTTTTTTAACTTGCAGTGGGTGACACTGGATGTTAATACAGTTTTTTTAAATATTAATTCAGTAATTAAATTTAATTAATTAATTTTAGTTTTTTTTAGATTTAAGTTGCATATATCTACCAATAGATGTTGCCAGATAGACTTAAAAAAATAAATGAAAATTATTTATAAAGGACTTTCTGGAATATAGTGAAAAATAAGTAGGAATTGATCTTAAAATTTTTTTTTTATATATCACTTGTTTTGTAACAGATGATACCATATTTAATTACTGATTATTTTATTACACAGACAATACATAAAACATTTAAATGGTTGAATTTAATGTGCTTTATCTGTTTACATACCATAAATAAAATATAAATACGAATGGTTGGTTATATTTATCACATGCATCAAATTTTAAAACATCATTTTAAATACCATTTATCAAACGCAACCTATTAATTTTTAAATTATCATTAAATGTATATAAGTTTCAAAGCAGATGGCATCATATATTCTAGTAATTGTAATGCTTACTTTATTTCCATTTTTATAGAAACGTATATACATTACATAGGAGAGATTAAGCTTTAGAGAATCAGTGTATTATTCCTTTATTAATTATTAAATTTTTCTTTCTATTGCATTTTCCATTAATATGAAAACAAAATAGAAAATATTAAAAACATCTTCCAAAAAAAATTTACATCCAAATTATACGTCGTACAAAAGAAAAAAAAAATCAAAGTTATGTAGTCACCTAAAATTGTGTACCTACTAGCATGAATGCCAAGACGTTCATAAGAAATACGGCCAATCTTTTGAAAGCTGTCATGTGTGAAGTACAGACATCTACTACGGAATGCAATGAACCTTATCGTCTGATTTTTATGAGTCAGTCATAATTTTTTCCAAAAGTAATAATATTATGATTTTAGCACATAGTTTATCTGTTAACGATTAAGAAGTTCTATCTCCAGCTTGCGTAGATTAACTTGCGTAGATCAGCTTGCGTAGATCTTTTTTGCGTTCATCTCCAGCTGTAGTCGACGGCGTTTAAATTAAATTATCTAGTGCACTAGATCTTCAGAAGTACGAATAGTTCCTCGCACTTCATTTTTTTCTTCTATTAGTTCACACACTCGCTATATATATCTTGTTCAAATTTTCAATCGTTCATAAAATACTTTTTATTCCTCCACTCAAGTTCAATTACATTTTTTTTTAACTTGTAGTGGATGACACTGGATGTTAATACAGTTTTTTCAAATATTAATTCAGTAATTTTAGTTTTATATGGGAGAAAAAAGTTTCTCTTATATAAGATATTTAGCAGGATATAAAATTAGGAATAAAAACCGTCAATGGCGAAGCGTGTAGATCGCTGGAAAAAAAAATTTCTTTTTTTCATTCTGGGTTCTAGTCTGAGTCAAGGAGGGAACAAAATGGAAAATGAAACATGTGAATAAATTAATGAGAGAGTTGAGAGAGAGAATTTTTCCTAACTTAAAAAAAATGAATGAAAATTATTTATAAATGACATTCTGCAATATAGTGAAAAAAAATTAGGAATTGACTTAAAATTTTTTTTTATATTACTTGTTTACATTTAATTTAAAATACAGAGACACAAAGATTTCATAAGCGTTACAAAACATAGAAGGAATTTGTTGAAAATGCTAGAAAACATGGCGACATACAAGAGCTATGACAAGAACGACTTTCAATAAACAATGACTTAGTGGTTACAACATCGAAAAATCATATGCAACTCATTGTATTCTAGGTGACATTGGATAAACATAACTTTAATTAAAAGTGTATGAATAAAAAAGCAAGAAAAATTTTAAAGTATATAAAAATGTGATATTTGCATTCCATGGATTTGTTTGCCTTTTTTCATGTTAATAAAGAAAATTATAGTAAAATAATTAATTTAATGATCTACTTGTAAAAGAGAACATTCTTATTGGATTCATTTTATTTTAACATAAGGAATTATATAAACATTTGATATTTATCATGTTTAAAGGTAAAAATAAAATTTCTTCAGAATTTTCAGTAATATTCTTAGAGAACATTCTTGTGATAATATTCTTATTTTGATACAAATAATTATTTGATGAACTTCAGCAAATACGAAATAATAATTGCTTAAAAAAGTTTTCAATGATTTTTAGAGAAAAAAAAATAATTTAAATGTTTCCATTAAGTAGAATAGAAAAGCTATTTAAGTACGCGTGATTACTTCATATTAAACTTTGTTTAACTTTAATCATTTATTTTTGGGCATCGTCAACGGACTCCTAACTGTACCGAAAGCTTTAGCTTTTTCGATCTCCTGCTTTAATTGTTCTCAAACAGGAGGTGTTTTTCTTAACTTTAATCCCTTTATTTTCCTTTTTCATTATTATTCATAAATTTTAAGCAACCCCATTTTGTGCTAATGTTTAAATTAAATTAAGACGTGGAGGTATTGTGGCTCTTAAAGCCACCTAGGAACTCCGTAATCGGTACGCCCGTTGCCCGTTGCCCCTACAATAGGAAATTAAAATTCCATTTTGAATAAAAGTATAGAATATGCGCGAAACACGCGCAGTGGACAATTCCAAGCATAACTATTTTCGGTATTTAAAAGAATAGAAGATGGCTTTGGACTATCAGATTATAGCGTGAAAGGAATATATGTTAAATTAAATCTGCCCACTTACCATTTTTCTTTAATCTTAGAATTTCCTCGCAAGTGAAAAGAATTGGTGTTTTTCTTAGAATTTCAATCTTTCGATTTTTTAAGGCATACCTCGTTTTTGTAAACATTAATAAAATTTCCATCTGTAAATATTACAAGATTCGGCGTTGTTCAGTACAATAGGCCATTTTTTTTCAATTCCTACTATTAGTTCACACACTCGCTATATATATCTTGTTCAAATTTTCAATCGTTAATAAAATACTTTTATTCATCCACTCAAGTTCAAATACATTTTTTTTGAACTTATAGTGGATGACACTTGATATTAATACAGTTTTTTCAAATATTAATTCAGTAATTAAATTTAATTAATTAATTTTAGTTTTTTTTTTTTTTAGATTTAAGTTGTATGTATCTACCAATAGATGGCGCCGAATGCAAGAGAAAATTTTAAACTTTTTTTTATAAAGGACTTTCTGCAATATAGTGGGGAAAAAAAATAGGAATTGCTTTCAAAATTTTTTTGTTATATTACTTGTTTTTTGCTTAGTTTTGTCATTTTCCATCAATACAAGATCTGCTGAAGGAATAAATTCTATTTTGGATAATTCCACTCGCCATGACAATTGATGTGCTGGTTATACAAACCAGTAGCAAACACCTTTACTATGTACAAAAAAATCCTCTACCTAATGGTTATTTTGAATATCCAATAGATGCGTACGATTCGGATTCAGGCACAGGATTCAGATTTAAAATTTGGGATTCAGGCTCAGTTGGAAAAAGATATTGAATCGATTTAACAGAGAAGCAAAAAAATCAGAAAGTAAGGATATTTTCTGGAATAATGAATCTACTTCATCAATCTAATATCAAATAAGCCCCCCTTTCCAAACAAGATAACGAGTTATATTCTCTCTGAAACCAGCCATTGTAGCATTTTTGTTCTCACGGGAAGAGTTTGGGAATTTCATTTTCAGGAGAAAGGAATGTATATTATTTGGCAAGTATATAATAACAACCCATCACTCAAATTTGAGAGCAGACAAGCCGTATTGTGGATAGTTATATTACATGTAATTAGTGTTTGAGTAATGAGAACAACCTGTCACTCAAATCTGATAGCACATATTCGGTGTATAATGAGACTCAGGAAATTAGCGACGTCTGTGCGACCTTCACAGGTCGAAACACTTACAAATGGAATATGGATAACACCATGAGTTGTTCCATCGTGATCTGTGAACGACCATGAGCTGAGAAATGTCTAATCCAATAAGAAGTGAGGAAAGCTGATCTCCCCCTTGATGTATTGTCTTAAAAGGAGTTTTTTTTAGTGAAGAAGGCAGAGTTCTGCGACGAGTCGACCAGAATTGTTGTCCCCCCTTCTCTGAAAGCATTGAATAAGCCGGAGTTTTCAGCCTGTTTTCAAAGAGAGACCTTCTTGTGGTTCCGTGATTCACTCCGCGTGAAAATTAAGGTCTGCCGCAAACCGGGTGTTTAGATTCGTCGTAAACTCATTTTTCCGAACTTGGACTGAACTGCACTTGTATATCTAATTTATATCCGTAATATTCACTTTTTTTGTAAATAGAGTTCTGTATATATATGTGTGTGTGTGTATAATGCTTGTAAACAAACTTTAAAGTTTTCGGAATCTGAAAGTGGAAGTTCATGAACCTGAAAGTGGCCCTCTTCTTGAAGCTATTTTAAGTCTCGTATAGGTCGAGTCGTTACAATATTTTATATATTCAATAGATGTATATGATTCGGATTCAGGCCCAAGGTGCTCATTTAAAATTTTGGATTCAGGCTCAGTTGGAAAAAGATATTGAATCGATTTAACAGAGAAACTGAAAAATCAAAAAGTAGGGATATCTTCTGAAATACATGAATCTACTTAATCACTACAATATCAAACAATCCCCACCCCTTCCAAACAAAATAACAGGCTAAACTCTTTCTAAAGCTAGCCAGGCTATTTTATAGAATGAGCTCATTCGACATCCGCAAATTGCAGAACTATTTTGCTGCAGCCGAGGAGGAGGAAGGGGCGCCTCGAATATTTTTGCGACCCATGAGATTTATCACACTTTAAAAAAAATATTTATTTTATAATGGCCAAAGTAGTGAAAACCAATATATTAAAAAATACATTATGTGTGCATCCATATGATCAAAAATTAACTGTCGAAATTATGAGAAACAAATTAACTTTAACTTATTTAACTGTTTAAAATAACATTCTTGCGAATATATGACAAATATTGCCTGTTTTATTGATGAGTTTACAGTTATGAGTTCACAGAATAATTAAATTATATTCTGCGAACTCATGACGCGCGTCTTGGAACATCCAATATAGCAGGTTCTATGTTTCACTTTAAGTAACCTCAGTGATGTAGCAACTATCCCTAGATACGCACAGTTGATAGCAGAACAAACCAGACTCTTAGTCCAAGTTGTTAGCGCTTTTGATTCAACTTACACTCGTGAATAGTTTTTTTTTTTTTTTTTTTTTTATGATATTGACTAAACGTAAAACATACTCAAACATATAGTAATGAACACAACACTAATTACGATGTGCAAATACCCAAATTGAGATCTATTTGCAAAAGCTAAGTGAATGAGTCGAGAAACAAATATCGCACTAGTAAAATAAATATTTTTTAATGATTTGTTTTATTTCATTTATACTTATATATTTCTTTATATTTCATTTTTAATGTTATATATTTCTTTACAATGTGCGTTTAGTTTCACAATTATTATAATATCTATGTTTACATGTAGCCAACGGCCGTACCATGCTGAATATACCGGTTCTCGTTAGATCACCGAAGTCAAGCATCATTGGGTGGGTGACCACCTGGGAACACCGCGTGCCGTTGGCAAATTTGGGACCTGAATGGCCGAGTGTCTAGCGCTCTGGCGCTCGGTGCCACAGGTTTCGGGTTCGAATCCCGGCGGTGCCATGGATGTTTGTAGTGGTTCGGAATCCACTTTAAGCTGTAGGTCCCGGTCTCCTATGACTGTAAGAGCGTCACGGAGCCAAAGTCAGACTTCTACCTACGGGTGCTCCATCACAACAGAAGCTGCTTCCTTACCCTTCATTCATGAGTACGTATGGGCTTGGCCCAGCCAAGTGGGATAAGAAACAACAACAAAAACATGTTTACATGTAAGAATAATAGTAAACACAAAAATAATATTATGTTGAAATTTTTCACTCAAAAATGCCTCTAGTGGGTCTAAATTTAATATAAGGATATATAAATTTATAAGCGGCCCGCGGAGTTACGATATATTTCCAAAGTGGCTCGCAATATCATTTGGGTTGGCCACCCCTGCTGAAGCCAATAAAAAAGTTTTTTTTTTAAAATTAAATCGATAAAAATAGCCGGTAAAGATTGATGTTATTTCTTAAACGCAATCGGACCATATCATTACGAAAACCCGAAAGCATATATCCTGACACTGCTTTTAACAAGAAGGAAATAACATGAGGGAACAAGAGAAAAAATGGAAATATCCTGGAAAAGGAAAAATGGCATTAAAAATGTTCGTGCTTACAATGTAGCAAGAACTTATGTATATATTCCAGAAACAATGTTCTATGCATTAATATTAGCACATTACAGTCATACCGAAGATTTCACTTTATGTTCGCTTTTTTTTTCTTCATTTATTAAATAATAATCTGTATTTTAGTTGATATTTTATTTTTTATTATTTTCATGTAACTATATGCATTTTAAATTCCAAAAAGGATCAACTTATATTAATACTGACATTTTTCTTTATAAATATAATATTTTTAACTAAGAAAAGTATTTTTACTTCTTATTCAAAAAATTTCACTCCGAAACGGCATGAGCGATTTTTCTCGACTTAATGCACATGAGGGGGAAAAGTACATAACAAAGGAAAATGACTTTTTTTATTAATCGAGAATTTTTAGAAATTCATCAGAAACATAATTTGTAAAAGATATAAAGAATTATATTTTATTTAATTTTAGAAATATCCAAAACGTTAAAATTATTTTGGTTCTAACTTATTAGTTTGTGTTCGTTTCTAAGTGATAATATCTCTTTTGTTAAAATTTTATAAAATTAAATGTTTTTCTCACCAATTCTGATAATTTCATTTTACTTGCATTCAGAAATCTTTTTTTTTTTAATATAAAGTAATAAATTAATGTTTTTAATAATTCGTTTCAGTTAAAAATCACCTTATAATGCTGTAATCAATCCTAAAGTGATTTAAGAAATAATATATTTTTAATTTAGAATTATATGATGGGGCCTGATGGCTGAATGGCTAGCGCTCTGGCGTTCGGTACAACAGGTATCGGGTTCAAATCCCGGCTTTACCCATGGGTGTTGTAGTGGTTCGGAATCCACTTTAAGCTGTAGGTCCCGGTCCTAATAGGATCGTAGAGCGCTACGGGGGCATTGTTACTCCGCGTCCGCACAAAGTGAGAAACATCGGTGCAGCCCTTATGGCGAAAGATCAACGGTCTATTTGACAGCTGCATTAGAAGAAAAAAAAATTTAGAAATATATTATTTATTGCATCACATTTGAAATTCTTTAATTTGATGTCATTAAAGATTAGATTTTTATATTTTTACACATAAAATATATCGGTATTATTTTAGTGAGCGGGGTATTTCGTGTTCTTGGCCACTTTCAATTTTGGACATTTTCACTGAGATTAATAATTTTTTTAAGAATGCCGTTATGCGCTTTGTTCTTACATTTTTAATACGCTTTTATTAGCTTCACTTGTATGTTTGTATGTATGTTTGTATGTAACTCACTTTTTGGGCTCGATGTTGGGACTGATGGCGCCATCTACTGGCGAGTCAGTCAACTGATCAAACCCTACTTATTTTGTATAATTATTTTGTTTAATCTTAATTCCTTTTTGTTTTATTTTACTTTTATCTTAAAAATTCTCATTTTTTTTTTTTTAACTTTAACCTTTTTTATTTTTTGGGCATCGTCAACGAACTCTTAATTGTACCGATAGCTTTAGCTTTTGATCTCATGCTTTAATTGTTCTCAAGCAGATGTTTTTCCTAAATTTTAAATTCATTTATTTATTTTTTAATTACTTCTATTCATTAATTTAAGAAACTACAATTTATGCTAATGTTTCAATTAATTTAAGATGTGGAGGTTTTGTGATTCTTAAAACCACCAAGGAACATCATAACCGGTACGCCCGTTGCCCAGCTTTCTTTCACCCCGGGTAGAAATTCAGTAATATCCGAGCTCGAATTGCGCTCTTCCTATTGGCCGAAAATTTCCGTGGCTAAAAAGAGGCGGATCTCAAAGGCATAGGAGTGCGATCATGTCGAATTGCGCTCTTCCTATTGGCCGAAAATTTCGGTGGGCAAAAAGTATATAAACTTAGCGGATAATCGGCCAAGGTACCGTCTCTGCATAATTTGCCCCAGACCTAGACTTTAGTCATCCTTTCTAGCAGCAATTACTCTACTTTGTAGTATATTCCAACTTTTTATATTATTCTTTTTTTTTTTGCTTATATTAATTGTATTGTACTTAGCTTTTTTAGTATTTTTTCATTAATTTTTATTTGCATTGTATTTATCTTTTTGTATTTCTCATAAACTTTTAAATTTGTATTTTGTAGCAAATGATAAATGTAATTAATGTATTTTGTAGCAAATGATAAATGTATTGTAATAAATGTATTTTGCAGCAAATGATAAATGTATTGTAATAAATGTATTTTGTAGCAAATGATAAACGATTTGTATTAAAAATAAAAAATAAATTATAGTTTAAAAAAACTAAAAAAAAAACACGCTTTTAGAGTTAATCAGACTAAAAAGTAAAAAATAAATTAATAGTTTAAAAAAACTAAAAAATACGCTTTTAGAGTTAATCTATCTAAAAAGTAAAAAATAATTGTTAACATAAGAATAAAATGACTGACGAGAAAATGAATGTCACTGTTCTAAAAGCGTGGGGTGCTCAATATCAATGGTTATAAATTTTCACTAGTTTCACTCAGAAATGCAGAGTTAATTTTAAAATGTCATACAAGCACCCCACGCTTTTAGAACAGTGACATTCATTTTCTCGTCAGTCATTTTATTCTTATGTTAACAATTATTTTTTACTTTTTAGATAGATTAACTCTAAAAGCGTATTTTTTAGTTTTTTTAAACTATTAATTTATTTGTATTATTATTTCCAATGGCAAGAGAAAATGACAAACTCTTACAAGATCAAAACAGAAGAAAACAATAAGATAAAAAAGTCAATGCCGCATCATCAAAGCTCTAGCACTCCAACATCTTTTCACCTCGGAGTCCCCATGCTATGTCGAGCATTCTGCTCTAGGGTGCCTGTCCATGATCTCGTTGGCAACTGGGTACCGATTACGGAGTACCAACAGGGGATATACCCCTTAAACCTCCTCATCTTAATTCATAAATATGCTTTAAATGTTAATTGGCTGCTTGATTAATGTTAGTGGAAATACAAGATAAAGTTTCTAAAAATTCAAGTTAAATGGTACTCAAAAAAAAAGATAAAAATACTAATAGTAAATAAAAGTAAGATACAAAATAAATGAAATTAAAATTAAATTTTAATTCAGTACAATTAGGGACCAGTTGTCGATGCCAAGATAATTAAAAGTAAACAGAGTCTTATAGCTCATTGAACCAAGTAAACAGGGATTATGCTGAACGGTGACCATGATCTCGTCTTTCCCATAGAACGGGCAATTTGGTCTATGAAAAGTGCCAATGCGGTGCATATGGCTCGCCAAACAGTCATGGCAAAGCAAGTCTAAATTCCAAGATAGCTTTTTTCCGAGGTTTGTCTGGAATACCCTGCTCCAAAATGGTCCTCCAACTCCTCGAGGAGATACGAACAGTGAGCAATGCCTTCCCTCTGGTTCAAATCCCGGCTTGCCCATGGGTGTTTGTAGTGGTTCGGAATCCACTTTAAACCGTAGGTTCCTGTCCTAATAGGATAGTAGAGCGTTGCGGGGGCATTGTTACTCCGCGTCCGTAGATTATTTCCAAGTTACAACACCCCCTGGGTTCTGCAAAGTGAGTAATGTCTGTGCAGCGCTTGTCTTAAGGCATCAAAGACAATTGTCTAAGTGGTTGCCAACTGCATTAGAACTAAAATAATAATAATAATAATCTTTGAAGTATCAATCTTTCCAATTCCTAATTGGTATATAAGTATTCGGAGATATGCCATTTCAAGTTGTTGTTTTTATAAATAAGTATTTTTTAATAATATTTAAATACAATATAGTATTATAATAAGACCTTCATTTAACAGAGGATTCTTCCGTTGATGGTGCCACGGATTTTGTCACCAGTTGGTGACAATCTAGAAAAGCAATAAACAGTTAAAATATGGCAACCCTATTTGGGTTATGTTTTTATAGTAACTCTAAAAGAAGGGGGAAATGGGGGCTGTCATTAGTCGTTAGTGTTGTTATTTGTTCGCTCTGGTGCTTCGTTCGTTCTACTTTTTTCTATTACTTTAGTATACATATATTTCAAATAAGTATTAATTAGTGAATTAATTAGTAATAATTAACTAGAGAATTAATTAGTAGTAATTAGTAATAATTAACTACATAATTATTTAGTAGTAATTAGTTAGATATTCTGGCAGACATATTGTGTATTTTCTCAGCGTAGATTCGTTCTTTACTTTACTTTCATTTTTTATGTACGTTATGATATATACTTGTAGATTGATCTACTATAAGTAATAATTTATTTATTTACTGTTAATGAACTGTTTATTCATTTACTTTTAATTAATCTTAATTTCTTTTAATTAATAGAATGCTTCCACTCCTTGTTGCATTCAAAAGAATTTGTCAAGAATTTTTTAAGAATTTTAAGAAAGTTGGTATTTCTTAGAACACTTCTAAATTTTTTTTCCCTTCTTCCCTCTCCCTCCCCCAATTTCTCGATTCCAATCGAGCAGGTCTTAGAATGACGTTTTCCGCCCTTTTGGCTGTTTGGCGAGGAATTTGAAGAGAAGAGAGAAGCCAATGTTTTGGTGTGGCACCTTCCATGGAATACTTCCTATTCAATACATCAACCCCTCTATAGAACTTTTTAGTAGTTCGCTACTTTATAGAGTTGCTCATTAGCATAATATATTTAAAATACTTTCACCTTTGATTAATCCTGTAATCCTGGCCAGAACCTATATGTAGACAACTTCCCAGTGATTAAATAAAGCAAGACTCTTCTAAACAATACAGTTTAATAATAAGTTAACAATTAAATACTGACAGCCATAAATCGTTCTTCCACGATTTCAACAATTTTATTTCTGTCGCCAACGTAAAAAGTGTGCCATACAAAGTAGTGATGCCATTTATAGTTTAAGAAATTCTTAAGAAAATAGGAATTAAATAATATGCTTTGTAATATCTTAAGAATAATTTATCTTTTTTAAATGCATTTACTAAAATTTGTTTCAAGAAAAAGAAACAATAAAATACATGAATAATTTCCAAACTTTTTATTTTTATTTTTTCACGTGCAATTAATTTATCACTATCGCCTTAAATAAAATACCTCGTAATAATAGAATAATCTTCGAAGGATAAAAACAGGAGATTTATCTTCGGGAAAAAAATATATATATATATATATATGTTTGGGCTATCTGTCCTGTATTTGCATAACGAAGAAAAACCCAGAAAACTCTCACTAGTCAACTTATCGGTAATGAAAAATTTTATACCGATTTTTTTTATAAATTTATTAATAATTTCGCAAAAATAAGTTCCATTATAAAAGATAAAATAAAAGCGCGCGAAATGTTTTAAAATTAGCAGAAAAATAAAGGTTGAAAAAAAAGGCGATTGTTAGCCAAAATTGGCACACCTTATCATAGTTCTGTTCTTTTTTTTTTTTAATAAATTTAATAAATAGAAATAGAATCACATCGTTATTTTTCAAGATTTAAATTAGGTAGAACATAAACAGCGAAAAGCATTTTCTCATATGTGTGAATGTGTTTGTCGATGAAATTAATTTGCTTATTTTACAAAGCGGGAAACTGTTCTTGTTTGAAAGATTGAAATGACTGATTCATTCAATCCACTAGAATGCGTGGTTTATCACTTAGCAACCCTTAATTTGCGAACCGAAACTTAGTCACCGGCACGTGTAGTGATGCATTACTTGCTGTGCTGTATTCAAAGTCTTGGAAAATGACGAATTTCAAAGTTTTTATTTTTTAATTGTATTAAAATAACTTACTTTACAAAAGTGTCTTTTCGTTGCTTCAAGATTCCTGCCTTTAAATGAGTAAGTTGTCGTCTTTATTTTTATTCTTAATAGGTAAAAGTTCTATTAGCAATTCTAAGGCATTCTATTAGCTAATGGCATCATCTTAATTTAAATGTGTACTAAAAATTAGTGTAGATATTTTTAAATTATTTTTTACGCATTGCATTATTTTATCACAATGAATGTTCTATTTTTTATCATAATGAATGTTCTATTTTTTATCTTTATTTTATGTTCTATTTTTTTATCATAATAATGAATGTTCTAATAAATGAATTATTTTTCTATAATGAATGTTTCATCATAATACTTACGGTTTTTTTTGTCACCGGTATTTTTTAGAAATTAAAAAAAAAAATGAGTGTTGAATTATTTTTAAAAATTATAAAAGAGATTCTGTTTCAAGTTTCTTTAATTTTGTACATTCACGTATTTGTAAATACTATTCTTTATACTATCTGAATATTTGTTTTTATTGCGAAATCAATTTGTAGTTTATAGAAAATGGAATGTTTTGTTTCATGAAAAATGGCGGGATATAAATCTATAACTACGTATCAATAAAAGTGACATTTAAATATCAATATTGTAAAATTCGTTTCACCTTTTTTTGTTTCATTTTTTTTTTTCTTTACGGAAAATTAAACAAAAAAAATTATTTTTAGTTATGTAATAAATGCTTGTCACTTTTATTCTATTTTAAAATATTGGTTTTGAAAGAAAACAAAATTATCGTCACGGATACAGTTAAAAAATACCAGCTATACCGAAGCAATGCATAATGAAAGCTATTTCAAATTTATGATTTTATCCAGTAATCAGATTAATTTTTTTTTCAAACAGTTGGTAAAGTTTTTTAAAAGCTTTAATCAGGATATTTTAATATTGAACATTTTAATATGGTATTATCATAAATGCTAATTTTCACTCCAGTCCTTTGTAAGTTCTATCCTCGAATACTTTTTAGTGAAGACAATTTTAATCTAAATAAAGTGTTATTAGTAATAAAAATTAGAATGATGAAAAATATTTATAATATTAACAAATAAAAGTATTATAAATTTTGTAAAAACCATCATCGCTAAGAAATGATTTTTTATTTAAGTTTAAAATTTTATTAATTGTATAATGCAAATGAATATTAATTTATGTTCTTGTATGGCTTTTTAATTGAGATTTTGGGGCAAAGTTTAGAAATTTTTTTTTCTATTCCTTAAAATATCAGAAACCATCCAAGCAAATGAATAATGGCATGTATTCATTATTACAATACAATTTATCTTCCACTAATATTTATACCTTCAGCAAAATATATATTCATGAAAATATAAATTAATTTTTTATTAACTTTTTTGTTTAAAATATTGATATTCATTTAATTTTAATAATTATTTATATGGCATTATTAAAGATAATTTGAAAATTTAACTATTATGTTTATTTTAACATCAAAAAAAGGCAATCCTTGCAATCATTATACCACATTTGTAGATTTAAAATGGAAAAAAAATTAATATTAATTTTTATGGGGTCTTTTTGCAGGATATTAATATTTGACCTTCTTATTTAAACGAGGAATATATATTCAGTATTCCTTCTTATTTATAAGCAGATGACAATTGAATAATCTTTATTTCACTTAAAAAAAAATTTTTTTTTTATATTTTCCTTTATTAAAATAATGCAATTATGTTTCAATAAATAAATAACTAAAGATGAACAAAACCGTACATCTTTATTCCGCCATTTTCATTTGACACCTGCCATTGACCTATAAATAGATAACAGAAAAGCAAAATAAATGAAAATTGAATTTCACATGTGTATTTTGTGTAAATTGGATTTGTATGTTTTATTCTATTCCTATTTTATATGTTTGCTTTTAATATGAAGAAAATCATATTTATCTTCGTGTTCAATTTTCAATTAATTGTCTTCTAATAGATTTAAGTTAAGCCAGATATTATTCTTAGTTTAAGGCTTAGCTCCAAATGGGGGATTTTGTACTATTTTTTGGTACAATTCTGATTTTTTTTATCTATGATTCTCAAATTAATTTGGTCTTTTCCTCTTCGTCTCTACAACCAATGACCGGATACTGAGTAAAGTTCCTCTAAACAATCGAGCAGTCAAAACAAATTATTCTATTTAGAACATCTGCTATCAGAACAATCCGTTAATACGTAAGTACCAAAATCGGTACTTTTCCATTAACCTGAAGCATTTCTCACTACATATAGATGCCATCACCAGGAGCTTTCATCTTCTGTCGTGAAATGAACGAAATAATTCGGGCTTTCATCGCGAATGAGTAAAAAATATTTTAATTCATGTATAATATATAATTATATAGATGAAAGGAAGCAAAACAGATTTATTTCCTTTCTCAATCAGAAGCGATAACGCTGGGGCATATTCTTCAACTGCAATGAGTTTTTAATGGATTGTTTCTGAATTGCATAGTTTTAAGCAATGAAAGAAAATATTATAAATGGAAATGTTTTTTTTAAACATATATGTGGGATGAATTGGAAAATCCCTTATATGAACGTTTCAACTTTTAATAAAATTTCGTCGTCTCGGAAACCAGGTATTTTTGATAAAAATTTTGAATCCGGTGCCCTTTGTGCCAAAATCCATCGCCAAATCCTAACTATAGTAGCGGCGGCCATTTTATTTGTTTACTAACAAAATGGCCGCCGCTATTATAGTTCAAGAGTACCCTGCAGGAAGTATTTTATATCCTGTTAGAAACGGCAAAATTCATTAAAAGTATCAAAAATTTAATAAAATATAGTGTTTTTTAAAATATTTTTTTACGATTATTGTTTTGCCAATAAACAGATTATATAATCGGTATCGCCTTCTTTTGAGCGACTTCGCTGGACCGTTTCGCGCGTTGTCTGGGCGACGACCATTTACTTTGTTTACTTACCAGTTTGGCGATCAATTTTGGCGCAGGATAGATTTTTTTATGATACAAATCGTCTCTCGTACTCGCCGTTGTGCTTATCATAAACCTTTTGCTAACATCGCAGTCAAGTATAAGTTACGGCTGCGCATGATCATTGTATTACATGCTAAATAGTTGGAACAGTACACCTGTCATCCATTGATGTTCTTTCAAGGCAATATTAAATGAATAAAGAAAACGTAAACAACAGAACAATTTTAAATTTAAGAAATTACAGATATGTTATGAAATGATGTGACATAACAATCCGTTAGATACCCAAAAGTAATGCTTTTTTCTTATATTTAATTCTATAGTTAATTTCTTATAAATAAGTTCGTTTTTTTAGAAACATATACAGTTAGGATTAAAGTTTGCTGATACAGTTAAAGTCTTGTTGAAACCATTTTTTGAATTCGCGAGAAAAAAACCATTAAAAAATGAAAAAAATTGTAAATGTTCTACAAAAAATTGCAATTAATTTTGTTTTCGCATAATAAATTTTTTGTTTCCTAATTGTTTAAAAATTTAATAAGCAAATATAAAGTTTTTTTTTCATCCCAGCGAGTGGTAAAAAATTATTTATTTTTATTTATTTTACTTTAATGAATATCAAGATTATAAAAAATGTTCATATTCTGTATCAATGGCCCATGTACCAATATAAGAATCTTATGTACGCACTAAAAATTGACGTGAAAAAATTTAAATGTAATTTTATTACTTTCTATGATTTTTTTTATTTGTTAATATTTTTTTTTAGTATGCGTAGTAGCTTTTCAATATATTGCCATTATTTCTTTTTAAGTCGTTATACAGCAATTTTTTAATTTTTGCATTTATTTATTCATTTAGAATAAACTTTTGGTACTTTTTCGTACATTGACTTAGAATATGCGATTAATGTGGCAATGCAATTTAATAGACTACAGCCATACTTCGCCAAATTACATGATCCCATAAACTAAGATATCCTAATTCATTTTATTATGCTTCATTAATTTTCTTTTATTTTAAAAAAAAATTTCATCTCTAAAATATAAATTTTTCTTTTTTTCCAAAGTTTAGTGTTTTTTCTACATTTTACATTATTATTATTATTTATTCTCTTATATTTATTACTTTGTGTTTTAATTTTATGGTGTTCCAAGAGATGAATCGATATTTTAAACCAATTAAACTTGTACTTTTTATTGTGTAGCCTCTGTATGGACATACATACAAAGCTCATACAAGAACCATATCATGGTCATGCATGATAATATACTTCTACATGTATTAACATTTTGAAATAAAATAAAATAATAACAATAAAATAATTTTTAAAAAATAATAATTTAAAATAAAAAATAACAATAATTTGAATAAAAAACTAATGATTTCAATAAAAATAAATAATAAATAAAAATTTAAAAAAATAATAATTTGAATTTAAATATTTAATTCCTTTATTCATTTATATTAAAATGAAGCCTAAAAAATAATTTGAATTTAAATATTTAATTCATTTATCATATTAAAATAATGCCATTCAATATGATGATTTTAAAAGTAATTTCTTTTTTACCATTTTATCCATTTTTATCGTTAAATTAAGAAACTTTTTATAATAAACTAAATTGGTATTTATTTTTTTAACTTATTATGAGAAATTACATAAATAATTTATTTCCTCTAATATTTTACCATATTAAAAGAAAGTCACTGAAATCATGACTTTAGACAAATTTTATTTACTTTTTAAGCAATTCATATCGTCAAATAAAATGTGCTAATTTAAGTTAATTTATTTCTGAAACTTTTCATAAGAAAATTACATTAATTCTCTACACAATACAAAATTTTACTTACACATTCTAATTCAGGCCCACATCTTCCACAATAGATAACTTCCAAAACGTTAGTTCGATTGGCACAGGATTCACCTATTAAGAAAGAAAAATGGATAAAAAATCTCTATTACTACTTGTGTCCAAAAAGTAAGACCAATTTTCAATTTAAATTTCCCGGGCACATGGTATTTCAATTTTTTTCTTTCTTTTTTAGGTTGTTGGCACTGTCTTTGACATCTGTATGTAAATTTCACGTCCAAATATTCATTACTGTTTGAGTTACGCTTGGTTTTGTGAGACGTTAAAACAGATTCCGACGATTTTTAAAATGTCTCTTCAATCGACTCAAAACGTTATCCCCGGAGTGTCTTTTGAGTTTAGGGAATAGCCAGAAGTAACACGATGCTAAATCAGGTGAAGACGGTGGCTGTGGAACGATATGGGCTTCATTTTTGGCGAAAAAGTCACGAAGTATCAATGCAGTGTGCAAAAGGGAATTTTGAAATTCCAACATCATCAGCAAGGTCTCTAATTGTAAATCGACGGTGTGCAAGCACCAAATCTTTAATTTTTTAGACGTGAGCTTCGTCGGTTGAGGTGGATGGTCGAGCCAGAGCTCTCTTCGTCTTCAACGCGTTCTTTGTCTTCTTTGCACTATTTATGCCACTTCTAAACATTTATTTCCGATATAGTAATGCTCACCAAATGCCTTCTGCAACATTCTATACGTTTCCGCAAACAAAATTTAATGCAAAATTCTTTGCTCAATTAATTCAGACATTTCAAAAATCGCCGGAATCAGTTTTAGCATCTCACAGAACCAAGCTTAACTCAAACACTAATGAACATTTTGACGTCAAATTTCACGCAGATGTTAAGAACAGTGCCAACAACCTAAAAAAAAAAAAAAATTGAAATACCATATGCCCGGGAAATTTAAATTGAAAATTGATCTTACTTTTTGGACACAGTAGTATATGTCTTTTTGAGATAAAATGATATAAAATATGTTATGTGTTTTAAATGACAGATTTTTTAACTGAATATGATGTAGCTTTAATTATAATAATTAATATTTTATTTAACATGAAATTAATAATAACGTCAAAAAGATCATTTCCCCAAAAAAACAACTAAATTATAGGGGGAAAAACACTTACATTGTCAAAAATATTTTTTTAACTTTTAATTTTATTAATCTTGTTATTTTTTAATTAATTTAGTTTCATACGTAAGTGAAACTTGGAATGATAGTTAATTAAAATTATGTCATAACATTAAAAATTAAAACTGGACGGACCTGCATGGAGACATCAGAATTGCATTTCAATTTTTGTGTTACTTCAAAAAGTTCATTCACAGTTGATTAATCTGCGATGGCATGCAAATCTAAAGCAATGATGTATTTTTTTAACAAATAGGCCATGAAATAGGAAAGAATTTGTTGTGATTAGTACGATAAACATTCAATTCAGTAGAAAAGTGATTCATATGAAATTTCAGGAACAAAACGTCACAAACGACGTTTGGACACACAAAAACTAGCTGTGATGATATTCTCTGCAAATTCAAATTAGTTTGTTAAAATTCTTGGCTAAAAGAAATCATTTGGAATACTTTACACGAGGTAGAATTATTAGCAAGCTTGTGGAAATGCTTAATGTGACAAGTGTGGCCTAGGAGTTTGAAATCGAGCAAGGTGTCATATGACGAACTTGGAAAGTCTTCCACGTCGACCAGTCAATTGGTGGTACAGTAAAATCTTTGCAAGTTTGAAGTTCGACTTACAAAGATTCTACTGTACCACCAAGACGCCAAATATTTCGAGTTACAGAGTTTTCGACTTATGGAGGATTTCGACTTACGCGGATTTTTAAGGAAATGTTCGACTTGTAGAGGTTTAGATTCTTTCTAACTTATTTTCAGTTAGAGTGGTAAATAAATAAAAATTCAAGTTACAGAGGTAATAAACATGTTTATTTGCAACTTAAAATTTATATTATGCACTACAATAAAAAATCAAAATAATTTCGAAACAACCTTAAAATTAAAAATATTATGTATTAAAAAGTTTTTATTTTTTATTTTTTTTTTTTTTTTTTTTTTTTATTAATTCGATCATTCTCTATATATAGCATTATCTAAGCTATAAAGAGCAGAAAATGTTTTTCTTCCGAGTTGCTATTTCATAGAATTGGTTACTGTATACTCATACATTGTTTTCTAAGAAACAATGACGTGCATTGTCGGCAAATCCTTAAAGTCGGTAACTTATTTTTCCTCGAGCTATAGAGGTAATTAGTTTCAAATGATCGAGTTGTAAATGGTGTAAAATCAAACATTGCTAATGTTCGAGATACAGAGGTCCAACTTTTTTTTTCGAGTTACGGAGGGAAAATATATATCAAAATGGCTTGTGGGGATTAACTAATTATTTCGACTTATAGAGCGTTGAAATTTCGAGTAATGGAGGTTTTGGGGCTGAAGGGAAGGGAACAAAAAAAATTTTCGAGTTGTGGAGGTTTTCGACTTATCGAGGTTCGACTTAAAGAGATTCTATTGTTGTTGGTTAATATAAACCAGTGAATGACCGATATATCGCCGTGCATGCGAAACGAGATTGATTACCAATCAGCCAGTAACATTGCTTAGCAATTGCCTATAGCAACTGGACGTTAAGTGTCGTGCTTTGCTGTAGCCAGTTGCCTTAAAAAAAAGGCATATTTACCGCCGTCTTGAGCACTGCATTTCATTGACAACTGCTAATCGGCGGCACAATATAGACTGGTGTAAAGAAGACCTTGTATATCTCATCTTTGTTGTCACGTTCTCTTTACAAGAGAGAATCTTGCCAGTGTCTCAAGTAATTTTCAACGCCAACACTGTTTTGTTCCATTTACATCAGGGAAAGAGAGAGTCACATCTGGTTCTTGCGTGAAGTGTTATGATGAACGGGCCGGCTAAGCTCCAAAATTTCGATGGAGGTACTGTTACTGAAGATCTCTATTTTCAGCGTGTAATGCTCCTTGAAGTGCGTCTGTTTCAAGTTTTTATTGGTACAGACTTCTTTGTTTATGATAATAAAGTCAGTTCACATCGGACTCGTGCTATCGAGGAGCTACTAGAAAATGAAGCTAACACTCGAATGGATAGCCAAGCATCGTCACCTCTCCCCCTCATTTAAATACCATAGATCATGTGCGGGATGCGTTAAAAGAAATGCTTTGGTACGATTTTACCCACCGGAGAACACCTGGTAACTGATATAGATGCTCGTTAAAGAATGAGCTGTCATACCTCAAAAACTGTTGGATAATGACTAAACAGAGACTGTGTCAAGCAACCATTGTAGTTGAGGGATTTCATATAATACTTGCTAAGGGACATTTATAGATCTTTCTTTTGGACAGAAAAGTATTTGTACTAACGCTATTTTTTGGATAGGGCCTTTTTTTGTTTGTTTGATTCCATACGGTACGCGTTCTACTCATTAGAATATTTTTTTTTTTCATACCGTGAATGTGTCAGTTATTTTTCTCCCGAACTCGTATGCGCATAGGAAACATGGTACTTACGATGCATGCGATTTGAAATTGGAACGATAGCCGGCCATTCGTTATTTATAAAACAAAGATGGCGGCAAAAAGATGAAGATATCCACTAATTATGAAACGCGGAATACTAAATTGAATCTATAAGGTTATTTTAGTTGGATTATATAATATTATTAATATTCTGTTAAGCAAATTAAAGCTTAACATTCTTATTCTCAAAAGAATAAATAATTTTTTTATTCGTAAATGAATAATATTTAAAATTCTTAGGGAAAAAAAATTCTTATTAGAATATTAAAAAAATAATTATAATAATAGAAATGATATACATACAATATATATATATATGATTGTAAGAACAAAATTCTGAAGCAAATTGCATTAAAAACATTTCAAGTGTATAATTATTTTACTTTTTTAAAAGTTATAAAAAATTAATACTATTCTAAATTTTCGGTCAAAATTTGAAAGTTTTGCAGTTATTTTGATTGTCATCCAAAAATGATTGGCAAGAAATACAGCACAAATAAGCTATATCCTTTCCGTTATACATCACTCTTATGTATTTTGCAATTTGTTGATTTTTTTTTTACATACATATTATATAGAAAAGTAAATTTCCTCTATTCAAATATTAAAATCCTATCTTACGTATCTATTAAGAGATCTGAAATATCCTTCCATTTGGGGATTCGATATTTGCAATTCTAGAACAATTCTACGCTTCGCTTTCGAGATCCAGTGGTGCATTGGTTTCGAAAATACCGTCCATAATATAGGGCATGAAATGAAAAAACTCTTTTTGATGAGCCACGGTAAACTAACGTCTTCTGATGAACGCATGCTTAATAGCATCATACTACTGTGCCCAAAACGTAAGACCATTTTTTTTTTTTCAAAAACTTTTTATTTATTCTTCCAAATTTATTTCATCGCCTTCAAAGTAATCCCCTCCGGACGCAATGCACTTATGCCAACATTTTTTCCAATCCTCAATGCATGCTAAAAAGTCATTGGCAGGGATGGCCTTCAAAGCGCGGCAATTCACGTTGAATCTCTTCAATCGATTCCAAACGGTGTCCCCGGAGTGGTCTTTTGAGTTTAGGGAATAGCCAGAAATCGCATGGTGTGAATACGGTGGTTGTGGAACAATATGGGTTTCATTTTTGGCGAAAAGTCACGAAGTATCAATGCAGTGTGAGCTGGCGCATTCGATGTTTTCGGTACCAATCGAGATTTGGCGCGTTTGAGGCCCAAAATGAAATTGACCGATCCTTTTGAAATTTCAACATCATCAACAAGGTCTCTAATTGTAAATCGACGGTTTGCAAGCACCAAATCTTTAATTTTTTTGGGCGTGAGCTTCGTCGTTGAGGTTGAGGGGCGGCCAGAGGGCTTTTCGTCTTCAACGCGTTCTCTGCTTTCTTTGAACTGTTTATACCACTTCTAAACCTTTCTTTCCGATATAGAAATGCTCACTGAATGCCTTCTGCAACATTCTATACGTTTCCGATAACAAAATTTAATGCAAGTTTTTTTTCTCAATGAATTCAGGCATTTCAAAAATCGTCCGAATCAGCTTTAGCGTCTTACAAAACCAAGTGTAACTGAAACATTAATGAATATTTTGACGTCGAATTTCACACAAATGTCAAGGACAGTGCAAGCAACCTAAAAAGAAAAAAAAATTGAAATTCCATAAGTTCCGTGAACTTGGTCTTACTTTTTGGATGCAGTAATAGCATTATACAGTTGGTTTTAAAGTGATAGCAAGTGGATTCCGTTATACAAAAATTTTTGCATGTCTTCGTATTCTGAATTTCATATTTGTGGGGGATGTTTTTCATGTGTAATGACGACAAAAAAAAAAAATAATAAAATAAAACCGGCCTTTTTTAAGCTTTCCACAACTGTGTAGAAACATTGCATTTAATATAGGTATAATTACTATGGTAAAAAGATAGTGCTATGTTTTGAACTTAATTTACTAATATGGCAAAAATATTTTTTTTAATGTTATGATATAATATAAAATGTATTAAAATTATTAAATGTATTACGTATTTTCACATACTAACTCCAAATATTATTTGTGCATCAATGATTTTTATATCTCAGTGGCGGCCTATTTAGTGTGAAAGCATTTGTCATTATGATGAAGTTGGTCAACTCTGGTTTAAATAGTTGAAATTGCTGCTATAATATACGTTTTGGCTGGAAAATTAACTATTGATTTTGTTCACAATATAAGTGAGTTATTCCTGATAGAAAAACTGATATAGTTGCTGAAATAAAAAAAATATATTTGTGCTCATTTTATATAGGAGGTTGTCATCATAGATTTTAAATTGTTATGTAAGAATCTATGGTATTTTTGAATGCCAATTATTATTGAATTAGTGTATTATAAAATATCTTGTTCGTTATAAATTAAAATATGCTACAAATGTTAATAAAAATAAAAGATTTCAGATTTAAAAAAAAATAATATTTTTTAATAATAGCAGCTAGAAATTCAATTTATACTAATCTCTTTGTTCTTGTGAAAGCTATTGTGTTTCTATTTCACAAATATCTTAGTTAATTAACTTCAAAATGAATTATTATATCGAACTTAATTACGAAATACTACTGTGCCCAAAAAGTAAGAACAATTATTATTTTTGTTTTTTCAAAAACTCTATTTATTCTTCCAATTTTGTTTCATCGCCTTCAAAATAATTCCCTCCGGACACAATGCACATATGCCAATTTTTTTCCAATCCTCAATGCATGCTAAAAAGACATCGGCAGAGATGGCCTTTAAAGCGCGCAGCGATTCACGTTGAATCTCTTCAATCGACTCAGACCCCGGAGTGGTCTTTTGAGTTTAGGGAATAGCCAGAAATCGTACGGTGGTTGTAGAACGATATGGGTTTTATTTTTGACGAAAATGTCATGAAGAATCAATGCAGTGTGAACTGGCGCATTCAGTGTTTTTGGTACCAATCAAAATTTGACGCGCTTGATGCCCAAAATAGAATTGACCGATCCTTTTGAAATTCCAACATCATTAACAAGGTCTCTAATTGTAAATCGACGGTTTGCAAACACCAAATCTTTGATTTTTTTAACCTGAGCTTCATCGATTGAGGTTGATTGTCGGCCAGAGGGCCCTTCGTCTTCAACGCGTTCCTTGCCTTCTTTGAACTGTTTATACTACTTATAAACATTTCTTTCCGATACAGAAATACTCAACGAAGGCCTTCTGCAGCATTCTATACGTTTCTGCAAACAAAATTTAATACAAGTCCTTTGCTCAATTAATTCAGACATTTCAATAATCGCCGGAATCAGTTTTAGCGTGTCATAAAAAGTTTAGCGTAACTCAAACACTAATGAATATTTTTACGTCAAATTTCACACAGATGTCAAGGACAGTGCCAGCAGCCTAAAAAAGAAAAAAAATTGAAATTCCATAACCCTTGGGAATTTTAAATTGAAAATCGGTCTTACTTTTTGGGCACTTGTATGTAGTATTCAGATCTATATAATTCAGATTGTGAAGCTTACCTGCAATCGGCAAATCCAAGCAATATCCTATTACTTGTGATCCCACACAGCACTGATTACTTAAACACTTTTGCAATCCGCAACATTCAGAGAACGGCAGATCGAGAGATGCCAAATTTATACTGATCGTCATTCCTAAAATATTCTTAGAAAAACATATATATAGGATTAAATTAGTAGTTATAGTTAATAGTACGAAGGACACATTGATATAAATTAAAAATATTTTTGTAGCTGGATAACATTAGAAATCACATCAGTTTTTCAAGTGACATGATAAATAATGTTTATGATTACTTTCAGAGTTATTTAAATTATTACTGATAGGGCTTATGTCAAACCTATCCATTTAATAACTATTTAAATTTTTCTATAAAATCAGACAGCATTTTGATTCATCATATATTTTTTAAAAAGTATAATTTAATATTTAAATTAATAAATTATTTCCACACTGCTTCATTATATGATTTTTACTTTATATTTGCTCACATTAAGCGTTGACTATCTTTTCATAAATGTTAATAACGATAGATGGCGCAGCCAACGCTGACGTCGTAGATGGTGCAGCTGCTGTGAATGAATGTATGTATTACTGGGCTAACGGAATAGAAAAAAGAGAGCTATATAGCCCATTTTTTTTTTTTTTTTTTTTTTTTTTAATTTTATGATAATTAGTACGATATTGAATCAATGAAAAACCTTCCGTTAAAGATATGGAATTTAATTAGTTTTAAGGGGACACCTTTTTAACCATTTTTAAATATTGATATATTATTTAACTGTTTGATCTATAAATTTTTTTTTAAAACTGGGTTAAATTAGGATTTGCATTACTGTTGATAACTTTCGTTTTACATTTTGCAAGATTTTCCTGTTTTTCTGATATTTTTTGTTCTAGTTTCTTTTGACTTAGTACCCTTTCAAATATCTAAAAGCAGAACTTGAATGGAATGTATAACCAAACTTTAATTCTCTGTTAGGATATAAAACAAGTAATATAAAAAAAAAATTTAAAGTCAATTCCTACTTTTTTTTCTCTATTATTGCAGAAAGTCCTTTATAAACAATTTTCATTCATTTTTTTTAAATTAGAAAAAAATTCTCTCTCTCTCTCACATACACACTTTCCATCTCTCTCACTAATTTATTCACATGTTTCATTTTCCATTTTTTTCCCTCCTTGACTCAGACTAGAACCCAGAATGAAAAAAGAATCTGGAAAAAGAAATTTTTTTCCAGCTATGTACACGCTTCGCCACTGACAATATTTATTCCTGACTTTATATTCTGCTATTATATTGTGTCTAAATTATTATTTCATACATTAGAAACATTCTCGTAACCATGCAATATTTGAAATTTAAATTTAAAAATACCACCATTGTAAAGTTAAATTAAATACACATAAATAAAAAAAATTCTGTTGATTTCTTTTATTATGTAGTATTCTGAAAGTAAAATTTGAATATAAAATCATTTTTAAATATTTTTATTTTGTAGCTCATTTAATTTTCAAATTTAAGTCCATTATCAAAAAAATGTGTTAAATGTTTACTAGCACAAAATAAGGTAGAACATTAATAAAAAAAATATAATAAATATTTACTTGTAATTAAAAACAAATATATATATATATATTACTTGAAACTTTTTTTAATTTTAAAATTGAGTTATTTCTGTTAGAACTATGAAAAGGAAAATTAATATCTATATATATGTCTTAATACAAAGAACTCAGATTTATAAATAAATCGTGATACTGGATTTTAAGCAAGTATGTTCATAGACATATTACTAATAAAGCTTAAACTAGACTAATGAACAATTTTGTAATGCCAGTATTTAATCAAATGAGAAATCAATTTAAAGTTTAAAAAGCATAAAAATGAGCAATGCTTGTTCTATGTAAATATTGCTACTGCACTTACCATCACAATGAGAGATGCAAACCACATATTTGATGACAAAGTCTACACTAAAATGGCTCTTGTAATTTTTGGTATCTGTTATATATTAAATACTATTATCCAAATACAAGACTTGGCTCCTTTTACTCAACAGCTGTTTTCAATCATATATTTAGGGCATTTATTAGAAGAAACATCCAGCTGCAATACTTAAACATACTTTAACCTCTTTATTTGATGTACTCAATTAACGATTCGAGTAAAAAGAAATTTAAATAAATTTCTAAAGCTATTTAAATCTATTGTTGTTGTTGTTGTCGTTCCCCTCATGGAAGAGGGGTGCAGCCTTTAAATCTATTATGTAAGCTATTTAAATCTATCCATATAAGCTTGCTATTATGAATTACGATATTTTAGTGATAAATATATAGAAGAAATGAACTTGTTATATAAATCTTTTTATTTTATTACTAATTTATTTTTGTGCCATAAGCAAGGGCTGCACCGACGTTAATCATTTAGCACTACCCAGGCAGCATCTGTAGCTTGAAGATATGCTACGGACGCGAGTTAAAAAAAAATAAAATTAATAAATAAAAACACCTTAAATATGCTAAATATTGTATGTGTGTGGTGTTTGTGCGTGTGCAAATAAACCTGTGAGTTTTCCAACCTGTGCCTCAAGTATTTGAACCCAACCACACCCAATTACAATCTGGCTACTTATTCAAGATAATTCACAATAGCATCTTATAAAATCTCTTTGTATATAAAATAAGAGATTTGTTGCATTTCTTGAAAACTATAACATTTAGAATTATTTAGCATTTGAATTTATTATTTTTTTTATCTGGTGCTTAGCTAAAAATTACAAATAATTTTTCATGTTTATTTTCTTTTCTTTTTTTAATATTATGAATATTATTTTGGGTTCGTATCCTTTGGACATTTTCACAGAAATCAGTAGTGTTTTTTTAATTTCTTTTATAGGCTTTTTTTTTTAATAATGGACTATAAATAAAAAAAAAATGTTTTATTTACATTGATTTAAATTGATATACATTTGATGCATTGATACATATACATTGATTGAAATTTTATTTACTAATTAATTATTTACATTTAAATTCTAATTGATTTTTCTTAGTTTTATTTTTTTAATCTTTCTTGATTCAGTAATTTAAACTTCTTAATATGCTTAATGATTTAAAAATGAATGAAATCAAAAGATTCTGAAAAATAACTTTTATTTTTATTTTTTATCACAGTGAATAATATCTTAGACTGTACATTTTTATCGAAATTTTTGTTTAGCGACTATTTATTTATATATGCTCCCAATCTCAAGGCATTTTTTTCTTCTAACGCTGTAAACGAAGCTAAAAAGATATATACCTCTGCTATAAATTAACTCCTAATTTAAAATACTAATGTGCCCAAAAAGTAAGACCTATTATTTTTTTTTCAAAAACTCTTTATTTATTCTTCCAAATTTATTTCATCGCCTTCTAAGTAATCGCCTCCGCACTTATGCATCGACTCAACACGGTGTCCTCGGAGTGATCTCTTGAGTTTAGGGAATAGCCAGAAGTCGCGCGGTGTGAATACGGTGGTTGTGGAACGATATGGATTTCATTTTTGGCGAAAAGGTCAAGAAGAATCAATGCAGTGTGAGCTGGCGCATTCAGTGTTTTCGGTATCAATCGAGATTGGACGCGTTTGAGGCCCAAAATGGAATTGACCGATCCTTTTGAAATTCCAACATCATCAGCAAGGTCTCTAATTGTAAATCGATGGTTTGCAAGCACCAAATCTTTAATTTTTTGGACGTGAGCTTCGTCGGTTGAGGTTGATGGCCGACCAAAGGGTTCTTCGTCTTCAACACGTTCTCTGCCTTCTTTGAACTGTTTATACCACTTGCAAATATTTCTTTCCGATATAGGAATGCTCACCGAATGCCTTCTGCAACATTCTATGCGTTACCGCAAACAAAATTTAATGCAAGTTCTTTGCTCAATGAATTCAGATATTTCAAAAATCGCCGGAATCAGTTTTAGTGTCTCACAAAGCCAAGAGTAACTCAAACACTAATAAATATTTTGACTTGAAATTTCACTCAGATGTTAAGGATAATGCCAGCAACCTAGAAAAGAAAAAAGAATTGAAATTCCATAGGACCCGGGAAGTTTAAATTGAAAATTTGTCTTACTTTTTGGACACAGTAATATACCTCTACTATAAATTAATTCCTAATTTAGAATAATTAACTATTAATTATAATTGAATTCATTTAATATTTATAATGTATGAAGCAATTTTTCAGAAATTATAGAATCATAGTAATACTAAATAAATTAGTTTATCGTAATATTTTAATTAAAAACAATTATGCTAAAAATATTGTGCACTTTGTAATAAAATTTTATTTAAAACAGTGTTGAAACGAACGCGTCATCATTTTCAATTTCGAATTACGCAATTGTGTTATCGTTATCAAGTCTCCTTTTATCCATGCTTTTTCTTTATTAAATTTTGATACCGGTACTGACAGAATGAATGTTTAGATAAGCTTTATTGTTTAACTGTGAACGATCCCACAATTATTTGTTTTATTTCGTTTTAATAGGAGCTGCCTTCGTTAATTTCGCATTTTCTTTTTTATTTGAAGTAATTTTTTTCTTATAAATTATTGATTCTGTTCACAATAACAATATAAAAGTGTATTGAATCAGACTATCTAGAAATATTGTAAGTATATTAAATTTATTACTTATTTTTAAGTTTTCAAAATTAATTTTTACTTCATATCACCAAAATTGTATGAATTTAAAAAACATAAACTTCTGTTTTTCAAAAAATTACTTTAGATAGGTTTAATGTATTTTTTTATTTTTAAGTGTCAGTTTTTATTGTATCATGAACTTTATTTAAGTGTCAACTCGGTTGTAGTTTTCATTTAATATAATTATTAATTATTACGAATCAATGAACTGGTTTTTGATGTAAATTAGTTAAATTCTTTATGATGTGATACAAAAAGCATATATTTTAAATAGTGAGTAATTGTTTATTTCTATTATAAATATTCGAAAATATTAATATGTCAGTTTCATTATATCAATTATTATGTCAGTATTATTATATCAATATATTATTATGTCAGTTTCATTATACCAATTATTATGTAAGTATTATTAAATCAATATATTGTTACGTCAGTTTCATTACATCAATATATTATGTCAGTTTCATATATAAAATTAATTTAAATTTATTAAAAGTCTGAAAAATTGTTTATTTGGTCTTAAAAATGCTATATTTTTTTAAGTCGATGGCTCTACTTCTTTTAAATTCTACATTTTTAAAAATATAAAAATTTATTTCCATATTTTAGAAGATATTAAAAATCTTTTAAAACTTTTAAACACAAAATACGAAAATAAAAATAATAATAATTTGAGTTTTGGACGAAATCCCAGGAAAAAAATGTATTACTTATTATAACAAGTAATATAAAAATTTTTTTTTTTAATTCAATTCCTACTTTTTTCACACTATATTGCAGAAAATCCTTTATAAATAATTTTCATTCATTTTTTTAAGTTTATCTGACGCCATCTATTGGTAGATATATGCAACTTAAATCTAAAAAAATAACTAAAATTTAATTACTGAAATGATATTTGAAAAAACTGTATTAAAACATCAAGTGTCAAGTTCAAAAAAATGTATCTAAACTTGACTGGATGAATAAGAAGTATTTTATGAACGATTGAAAATTTAAACAAGATATATATATTGGGAGAGTGTGAGGTAATAGAAGGAATTGAAAAAATGATCGCATATGAATCATTTTTTTCATTAAATTAAAATAAAAAAATGTCTTTTACTGTTATTTCTTTGAACTTTATGATTTGTTTCCTTATTATACAAAAAAAAATTGTTTATTGTAAAAGAATTATAAAAAAGAAGTAGTGTGGCTATTTTTGTAACAATAGAAGCTCCTAAGAAAAGTATTTTCTCCTTATATGAATCACTTTTAAAAGAAAAACAATCAGGGTACATGCATAGCAGGAATTCTTTTTTAATTAATTCGGCAACATTTAAAGGAAAAATAACTGTCGCCTTTTTTTTTGGTGATATATTAATGTAATCATATCTGAAAAGCAAAAAACGGCATTAAACATCTTAAGAATAATTTTACTAAAAATATACAATCTAAGATATTCATCCAGACAAATAAAAAATAATGGTGGAGCATATAAATCTTGAGTTATTTTTATCCAGTGGTTTTTTTAATTAGATTTTCACCATGGTAAACAGTAAACGTACTTTCTTGCCAACTCAATAGTATGTTATGGTTTTTGTAGTTAGGTTTATCATTGTACCATACTTTTAATTGCTCTGATATTGAATATTCGAATGTATTGCAACAAGTTGCCTACCATCATATTTGTTAAAGCATCATTTCACAGAAGCACTGGTCAGCCGTAATTTTCTAGCAGTTTGTTAATCGTCTGATATGTGATTACGGAATTTTCCGATACTTTTGATTACGGAATTTTCCGTTTATCATTGAAGACCAGTGTTTTGGACTCGTCGTGTTTTTGGTATTCCAGCAATTTACTGCTCTCTCAGCCGTAGAAAATATGTTTTAATGGTTTAAATTTAGAGCTTATTTTTCAAAAAAGAAGGGTGACATATAAAGCATTCATATGTATAGAACATATATGTGGCGCAGACAACCAATGGTACTCTCTTTTTATGTTTTACGAATAATTTTTTTATTTAACAAATTACAGGCGCATCATTTGAATCATCTGTACCAAAACATTTTGTTTTTTTCGGAGCGTATTTAAGAATCATCTTCTTTATTAGCGCAACAGCCCCATGGTGGGCCAAAAACGTTTACCTACTGGCAAATTTCGTGACAGAAGATGTTTTCTTTTTTCGGGGTAGGGTAGTCACTAGCTGGGCCCACCAGCGATATTAGACCGCGGGACTTATGCTTTTAAAGTGGATTCCGAAACACTACGCAAACATCCATGGCGCCGCCGGGACTAGAGCCCGAAACCTGTAGCACCAAGCGTCATTCACTTGGCCATCAGGTCCCAAAAATTCTCAAGAAGTGAACAAATATTGTTTCTCCGCTCTTTGCGCACATAATTTTTAATTACTTTTTATAAATTTGGATCCATAAAATAATAAAAAGAAAACACTCGGTTTATAACTGGAACATGTCTACACAAATGAAAGAAGATGATACTTAAATCTACGTATTAGAACCCTATACGAGTAAAGTAGGAAAGTAAAACTCTATATTGTGTTCTGTAGATTTTTATGTAATTCATCAGCACGAGCTAAATAAAATATTGAAAAGTAAAAATTTAATTGTATTTATTAAATCGTCGTATCTTAATCACGCTCTACTTTTCGGATTTGTCACTGTTTGATGACAAAGGTTTCAATTAAAAAAATCAATAGGAATTGAATTTTTTTCTTATCCCACTTGGTCGATAGCAACATCTAGAAGGGGGGGCAGCTTCTGTTGTGATGGTGCACCCTCAGGTAGAAATCTGACTTGGCTCCGTGATGTCGAAGAAGGATGGCAGTGTCTTCCGGGGATACTACCTTACGTTTGAGTATCGTATGGGAGAAAATCCGGAAAATTCCCACCAGGTAGTCCGACTGACGAGGTAAAATACAGAACGTCACAAACGTCATCGAGTCTCTCCTCGTTTTTTTAGCAGTATGATGGTCAATTGGCTAGCTCTCTGGCCTTTGGTACCTCAAGCTTCAGGTTCAAAGCGTAGCGTTGGCATGGATGTTTGTTAGTGGTTCGGAATTCACGTTAAACTGTAGGTCCCGGTCTAATTAATTAGCCCAGATTGTGCATAAAATGACCGTAGGGCGATAAACCAAACCAAACTTCGTTTTTCGAAAAAGTGTCTACAGCAAAGCTTCCAGCGGATTGAATCTCGGTAATGCTCACCAGCGGCGAGCGTTTCCGTGAACCGCGAGTCGGATGAAATTGAACGTTAAAATACTTAGCAAATGTCTTTATCATATATAAATAATAAACAAGGTTGAAAAAAATTTTAAAACATACCAGCTATAAATAAATAAAATATGTCATGGTTTTATTGCTATTTTTTACTGATATTATGCAATGCAATACATTATTAATTAATAAAAATTATTTTGGACAATTTTTGGTACTCTACTGGAACATAAAATGTTGATATGCTGAATGAATCCGAAACTGATACAACTTGCCTGCCGTCATAACATTATTTATCTGTACTATATCACATGCCAATAATTATTTATTCCAAAGTTGTTATAAATTTGTCATCTAAATAACTTTTTAAACTTATTTTTTGTTCCTAATGAGGCTGTATTTCTAAAATGCAAAGTGGAGCATTTGATTATCATCCATTAATGCATCAGCTGTTTATTATGTCATGACAAAAAACAAAATTCAAAGATGGGAAAATGTCTGTGATAGAAAATAAAATTAGATATAGCGAGTATAGAAAAATAAAAACGTCGAGTAAAGGATGCGTGGTTCTGTCAACCCCCAAAAAATATACAAATTCATACACAGAAAGTGTAGCCAAATATAATTGGAATTGAAGATTTTTTTAGAAATAGATAGACTTCCATATGATAAACCAAATGTTTCCGAGATTAATAAATTTTTCATGTGTTGTTCCATATGACAAAATTGGAACTCAATTCATTTATATCAGGTCACTGGCTAAAGAAGAATACAAGAAATAATCCAGAATTACACACTACCAACTCCTAAAAACATCATCATTAGAATTAAAACTTGATACTATCAAAACGTTAAAAACAATTAAAAATTACTCAAGTAAAACCCTAAAAATTAAAGATATAGTTATATAATTAAAACTGCGAACTAAGTTGCATACACAAATAAAAATTTTCTTACAAAAGCGAAAATGTAAATAAACCATTTCGTTTCAAAAAATCCGATACGTTGCATTTGAAAAGTTCTTTTAAAATAATTAGCGGCTTAATGGCCAACTGACTAGCGCTCTGGCCTTTGGTACCACAGGCTTCAGGTTCGAATCCTGGGCGAGGCATGAATGTTTGTTTGAAGTTCGGAATCCACTTAAACTGTAGGTCCCGGTCTAATTAGCCTTAAGTGTGCACAAAATGACCGTAGAGCGACATCCCTAGCCTAACCTAAAATAATTATGAATGGAATAATAGATTCACCTAATAATGAAGTGCATAATAATAAATGCAATTTAAGAGCAAAATTGAGAAATGATCAATAATTGTAAAAGACTAATAGCAAGATAACATAATTGTAAAAGACTAACCATAACAAAATCTGTGATTCTTATAATATTTTTTTCCATGTAAAATAATTTTTAAATCATTACTTATTTCTATTTTGATAAAAGATGCTTTGACGTAAGTTGTTTTGACTAAATCTTATTTTTAAAATTTGCTTTCTTCTGTCGGCTGCTTAATCTTAAATTATTCAATTTACAATTTTGAAAAAAACTGGAAGCTGTCACATTTTGCACTATTTGAGCGTGTAGTTATGAATTAAAATCAGCAATGAAAACACGCTCCATTAAAATTTAATAAAGGCCGACTTGAATTGATTTGATTAGGTGCTGTGAGATGTATGCTCGTTGATGCTGATTTATCTCAATTTATCCAAATGCTGTTAAAATACTAGACAAAACAATATCAAGGCAGTTGCTGATTTTGAAGTGTAATGAAAATATTTATTAAAAAAAAAAAAAAAAAAAAAAAAATCGTTGTACTACTTCGACCTTGAACATGCGCGGTCAAGTTCGGATTTGAAAGCAGATTCGAGAACTATTCTAAGCTGTTCTTCGTTATATATTTTTACTGGACTTCGTATTTGTAACAAAGCATTGAGAAAGGCACCAACCAGATTAAGAATACGCCAAGAATCGTATCGTCACAGTGAAGTTATAATTTGAATCCTGCTTTTGTCTGTTGTGATTAATAATCTAATTTCTATAGCAAACATTTGTTTGTTAATTTTTTGAATCTTTTGAAAGACTATTGTGAATTGTTGTTTATTTTGAAGAAGAAGCAGCCATGTTTTCAAATCGTAAGTTGTTATAATATATTTCTTTGAATTCAGATATTTTAATTTAAAAGCTTGTACTATCTTCTTAGTCTCTTAAATGAAATATATGTTTGACTACTGCTTTAAATGTGGCCATTTTTTTCTTCTAGTGTTTAAGTTCTTAGAATTTTTGTATATAAGCAACAAATATTTAAAATAAAATTATTACATGTTGTGCTTTTTTAAGTTTTGGTTGTTTGTGTATTTAATAATATTTTGTAAGATGTCTATATTTTAAAATGCGTCATTGATCAATTATATGCATCAGTTATCAGTTTATATGCATTATGGATCAGTTTTAAAAATGCATTCTTTGTATTAAAAAGTTTTAAATTGTATAATTTCAGTACACATTTTTTTATTAGTTTCTATTTCTATTCTATATTTTTAATAATTATCTGATAACTATCTATTGATCTCTATTTTAACTATCAGAGTATTTTAGGTTAAACTGTGAAACTAAGTACAATTTAAATAGAAAAACTGAGCGATCTGTAGATTTTTTTCTATTGTTTATTAGATTTTTTTTCTGTTTAAATATACATTTAGTTTATTTAAATTACTTACATTTTTAAATTTATGTATGATAGGGTTTGAAATAAAATCTTAATATAATTTTGGACAATTTTTACCTTATTTTGTACAATCAAAATTTACAAAAAATTAAAATTTTCTTGCTTGAATTGTTCAAAATAATCTTTGCTTATCAAAAGTTAATTTTTCCAATGTCTCGCAAGCAAATGATATTTTACAAATTTTATACGAAGCGACTGCTATGTACAATTATTGAGAATAGATTATATAACTTATAAATTTTTGTCGTATGAAAAGAATTGAAACGTATTTTTATTCGAATATATTTACGATTCGTAATTTAATATTTGGCTACAGTATTTCTTATGAAATTGAATTACATAAAACAAATCCGACCGCATTTAAATAAAGAAAATAATTTGTAAAATTTAGATCTAGTATTATACAGTGTGAAAAAGTATAGAATCATTTATCTATTGATCACATGTCATGTGAGAAGGGATTTAACCAACTACTTTCGAGTTTTTTTTAAAGCATGACATTTTAAAGATGGCAGTTTAAGTTTGATTCGAAATTAAAATTTGTACATTTTCATTCATTGCTGAATAATAAAAGTATTATTAAATTTATATAATGAATTTTATAGAGAAAATTGCAGATTTTATTACATTAAATCGTCAGATGATTCTTTTTATTGATTATTCTTATTCTGATGATTCTTATTATCCTTTTTTAATGTCAGATGATTTCATTTGAGATAGCAAATAATCTTTACTAATTTATGAAATATTTTCTATTTGAGTACATATTATATTTTTATTTGAATTCATTTCAATACTTAAATCATGCAATGCCACAAGTTGGTTCGACTAATTGAAAAAAAAAGAAAATAAAATAAAATTTAAAAAAAGCATCAACTCGGCCTATATAACTATTTTTAATATTGCTTCCATGGTATTAAAAATGACCAAAACAAATCTATATCTCTCGATTCGATTTATATTTATTAAATAATATATACAAAGCACAAAAATTACAAGCAAAGCAAACATAGAATTAAAAATCGGTAATACAAATATTAAGTAATACAATCAGTTTAATAATAAAACCATAATTTTAATAATAACTATAATAATTAATAGCTAGTAATAAGTAATAACTATTGTAATTAATAAGAACTATAATAACTATTATAATTAGTAATTAATAATAACTAGTAATGATTTAATAATAACCAGTAAATTTTCATGTGCCTTGTGATTACTCTCCTCAAAACAGAAAAAAAAAGTTTAAAATAAATTTTCTTTTTTATAACTATATACACTGAAGTGACAAAAGTCATGGGTTACCTCTTAATATCGTGTCGGCCCTCCTTTCGCCAGTCGAAGTGCAGCAACTCGACGTGGCATGGACTCAACAAGTCGTTGGAAGTCTTCTGCAGGAATATTGAGCCATGCTGTCTCGATAGACATCCATAATTGTGAAAGCGTTGATGGTGCAGGATTTTGGGCACGAACAGACCTCTCGATGATGTCCCATAAATGCTCGATGGGATTCATGTCGGGCGATCTAGGTGGCCAGATCATTCGTTGGAATTGTCCAGAATGTTCTTCAAACCAATCGCGAACAGTTGTGGCCCGGTGACATGGTGCATTGTCATCCATAAAAATCCCATCGTTGTTTGGGTACATGAAGTCCATGAATGGCTGCAAGTGATCTCCAAGTAGCTGAACATAAGCATTTCCAGTCAATGTTCGGTCCAGTCGCACCAGAGGACCAAGTCCATGCCATGAAAAAACAGCCCACACCATTATGGAGCCACCACCAGCTTGAACAGTGCCTTGCTGACAGTTTGGGTCCATGGCTTCGTGGGGTCTGCGCCACACTCGAACCCTACCATCAGCTCTTACCAACTGAAATCGTGACTCATCGGACCAGGCCACGGTTTTCCATTCATGTAGGGACCAACCGATATGCTCACGTGCCCACGAGAGTCGCTGCAAACGATGTGGTTCTGTCAGTAAAGGCACTCGAGTCGGTCTTCTGCTGGAATAGCCCAAGAAAGCCAAATTTCTCCGCACAGTTCTAACAGACAAGTCCCTTGTACGTCCCACATTGATTTCTGCGGTTATTTGACGCCGTGTTGCTTGTCTGTTAGAATTTACGACTCTTTGCAGACGTCGCCGGTCTCGGTCGTTAAGTGCAGGCGGTCGACCACTGCGCTGTCCATGGTGGGATGTTATGCCTGAAATTTCATACTCTCGGCACACTCTTGACACAGTGGATCTGGGAATGTTGAATTCCCTAACGATTTCCGAAATGGCATGACCCATGCGTCTAGCTCCAGCTAACATTCCGCGTTCAAAGTCTGTTAATTCCCGTCGTGCGGTCATCATCACGCCAAAACCTCTTCACATGAATAACTTGAACAGAAATGAAAGCTCTGCGAAAGCACTGCGCATTTATACCTGTTCTACGCGATGCTACTGCCATCTGAAAATTTGCATACTGCTATCCCATGACTTTTGTCACTTCAGTGTATATAATGAGAGAAGGAGATATGTTAGAAATGTTTGTCTTTTTTTTTCCCCGGAAATTGTTCTGGGGTGTAAACTAAAAGCTGCTAAAAAAAAGTGTTGCTTTTATTTTGTCATTTTTATCTATCATAATGACAAAAATATCCCTTTTTTGCCACAGTCTAAGAATAAATGAAAATCAGATGATCACATTTATGTTGACATTTGTTTTTAATATTCACCACCTGCCTCTGTGTTTCTGTGTCAAAGAAAAACAGTAACAAGGACAAAAAGAAAAAAAACCCAGTTATTGCAGGAGGATAGGAACATCGCATTTATAATCATTATCATGCTTTTAAATTATTCTACTTGCTTTTTAAAGGGGCTGCTATAGAAAATGTGTAACACTAGCAAAAAAATTTCAGAATTGCACTGTATATTTTCAGTAATCAATCATTATATTGTAATTTCCTTTTCAGTTTATGGAGTTTTTACTAACACATGTATTTTTTATTTATTATTGAATTATTATTTTTGGAAATTACTTATACTTTTATCATTCTAATTCAGTTTATTAGTGATAGCAATATTATATTGCATCATTCAATTAAATGGTTATAGATTTCCTCTGAATAAAAAAAAAATAGTTATATTATATAGGATCAATTCCTTACCTCTTTGCTGAAATTTTGATTTTTTATTATTTTATATTAATCAATATCTAATTACATTTTTAAATTTAAAAAATCTTAATATATTCGCATTTATGTTGAAACATCAAACAAATATTCAATTTCTTCATTTAAAGAAAAATATCTGAAAAATATTTTTGAATGAGCGGACGAGTAGGACGTCCGCATGTTTTTCTCCCTAGCGCGCATGCACATGCATGCTTCCTATGAGCATGCGCGATAGGGAGAAAAAGCTAACGGACGTCCTACGGTAACTAACGTACGATATGCAAAAACTCTCTAATATCTTTTTTCTACTCCTTGTCTTTGATGAAATGGAATTTTCTGTTCATGTATTTCATGCAATAGTTCCTATGTTTGTTAATAAACTAATTAAGCAAACTTTTAATGTCAGTTTTAATAGCAACTGATGTTCCTATCAAAGTCACTTGTCACTTAGTTTATCCGAAGCAAAAACGCTGACATCCTAGCCCGTTGTTTCCTAAGTTGCAATGCAAAGAAACCAATTACAACAAATGATATAATAATTGGATGACTGAGTTTTTTTTTTTTTTTTTTTTTTTTTTAGTTATCTATGCATAGAAATATTACTGGCAATAATAATATTACTAGAATACATTGTCCATCACCATCATTCCTGCACCATAGAACATTTTGATCCGTATTAAGTTTAAGGCGTGTAATTTACATGTTTTTAACACTTTCTGTATCTCATGTCGTCTTTTAAGAGAAGAATTTTAACTAGAGGTGATATAGAACTCATTGTTTGGCGCAGCATGGAGATAACTCATTGTGCCAACAAACCTGCATTATCGACAGCATCTCAAGTTACTAGACCTTGTAAAGCTGAACTTATTGCTGTGGTTAAACAAAATCTCCCCCCCCCCTCCCCCAGAAAAAAAATGCCTGAAAAAGCAACAAAAGAATAAACGAAGTTAAAAAAAAAACTTCACATTATTCAATGAAAAAAAGATTTAAGAAACTATCAATTTATGTCTGTCTCTCTCTTTTATGTTTAATCCTTTATGGAATAAATTTAATTAACTAATTATGCAATAGGAAATATGTTGATCTTCTTCATCAGGCACTTAAAAGATTAACTATAATACCTACCTATAATAAACTACTATCTGTCGCCATTACAATCAGCATATCGAAATGTTCCTCTGATTATAGATATATGATAGTGTACAATGAAAATTAAATTGTCTCGAATTTATTTTTGAATCGTATTAACTAATAATTAGAAGTATCCTTATGGGTACCTCGTTTTTCATGACTGAAATAAAACACTTTTCAAAATCAAAACTTTTTTTATAATTTAGTCTTTATCCTCATCCGATCCAATCTCGAATCCTGGCAGTGACATGGATGTTTATTAGTGGTTCGGAATCCACGTGAAATTGTAGGTCCCTGTCTAAGAAGCCCAAAGTGTGCACAAAATGACCGTAGAGCGACAAATCAAACCATCAGATCCAGTCCACATTTGTTATTATATATTGTTTTTCATTATCAAAGTACTTTATTTTCTACACCAAAAATATTTTTACTTACTTTCATGCTAGTAGATCTATAAACCAACTTCCTTCGAAACTAACTTCATGCGAATTAAACAAAATTCGATTCATTATTCATTGCTTTTTTTCACTTTTCTTTATCATTACTTATCATTGAACTCGCATAAGTTTCTGGTGTATAATCCATTGCTAAATACACACTGTAATTATATCTTATAGGCATCTTTCTGTTTCTTATGGACCTCCCTATATGATCTGTATCTTCACTAATACTTTCTATATCTGAAGTCTGATTTCTTATTATTGATTCTAAATTTCAATAATTTTCATTTAATTCTGTATTTGGATGCGTATTCTATTAGTCTACATTATGTGTTAGATCATCTTTTCTTGATTCTTTTTTTGCATCCCTAAAATAGGATGATGATATTTCTGCATAACATGTAACATATCTATTCTTATTCTCATTAAGATCATCAAATGTTTCATAAACTTGTGACAAATATTTAATAAGTTTTTCTTTCTCGGGAATAACCCATAAAAATTACTTTTTTTGCGTATGTCTGTAATTTATGCAGTTTTTTATTATCGTTGAACCATTTGGGTACCTTGAATTTTATAATATATCTGATTGGAGCTTACTTATAATCGAAAGTTTGGGAGTTTCATGATTTTGATTTTTTGTTACGCCGTGCATATATTTGTACCATTTCTGCCCAAAATTCAGGTGGGGACTATCAATCAATAAAACTCTTGCTTTATCAAACAAGCCATTTTTATTTATTTCATCAATTATGTTGCCTCTTTGTGAATAGAATACAGTCTTTTCATGCTGTATGCCTTTTTTATCTCGTTATTTTATCACCTCATCGTTTATTACAAACTTTGAAACATTATTTATTCTTATCTTTGTGACATTAAGCTTCAATTCATTTTCATTGTCGTGTTTTTATTAGGCTTTGCAGAATTCCAGATATTTCAATTCTGGATTCTAGAAATTCCTTAAAATATCTTATTGTATATCGGTCGGTTACAATAGGTGTATAATTTTTTAGCGTTTTAAAAATTGAATTCTGAGAGGACCGTAAAGTTCAATGCAGAAATTTCAAGGGTCTTTAGTTGTTTTTATATACAATAACTCCCAAAAATATTCAATCACATACGAAATTCTATAAATTATTGCTCTGTCCAACATTTTTTAAATATTTCTTTAATGTGTCAGAATGAGGATTAAATTATATTCTATGCTGGACTGATATATAATAACTGGAACGAGTTTTGAGAAAGATTATTTAAAATTTTCTTAAGTGACAAGTTGAAAAAAATTATAATAATTCTTGGTTGTGTAGAAGTTACTATAAAATAAGTCGTTTCCTGTTGAAAATATAGTTATCAGCCATATGCTGATTTTAAATGTGTATTTTTTTCAATAAATAATTTTGTCTTGATATACTTTTATTAAATATATAAAAAATTTCACAGGTTTAAGGACAGCTCCTTATGATGATTGGGGATTATTGGCCGAATTGCAGAAAACGAAATCTCGAAGATTAGTGACAAATTTCTATTTACAAGACAAATTTATAGATTACACTGGTAAAATGTCTTCGACAGATTCCAACCTGCTTGAACAACAGCAACTTAGTTCTTCGAGTCACAGCTTGAATTCACTGTTATTCCGAGTGACAAGATGAATTCACCCGTTATTCCGAGTGACAACATGAATTCGTCTGTTATTCCGAGTGACAACATGAATTCATCTGTTATTTCCGAGTGACAACATGCATCCTCCAGAAGAGACTGACGAAAAAGAACTACCCCCTGCTGAAGTGTCCATGATGCGAAAAGTCATCAGATCTCACCTGCTCCAGAGTTCCCAAGAAGTGGAAGTAATAGGAAGAGACCCCAACTCGCCTCTTCATTCTGTGAAGTCTTTTGAACAGTTGCAGCTGTCACAGAGCTTACTGAGGGGCGTGTATGGGATGGGATTCAACGCCCCCTCAAAGATTCAGGAATCGACTTTACCCGTACTTTTGGCTTATCCACCTGTAAATCTCATCGCTCAGTCCCAGAACGGAACTGGCAAGACAGCAGCTTTCCTTCTAGCCAGCTTGAGTAGAGTCCGCGTAGAAGAGAGGTACCCCCAAGTGCTGATTTTGTCACCCACATTTGAACTGGCCATGCAAACTCTTGAGGTTGCTCAAAGAATGGCACAATATTGCGTCGGAATAGAATTCAGAAGTGCCGTTAAGGGAGAAATGCTGCCAAAAAGTTATGCTATACAAGAACATATCATTATCGGTACTCCAGGTAAAGTTTTCGATTGGGGAATGCGTGGCCATTTCAATTTTAAGGCACTCTCCATTTTTATCCTCGATGAAGCCGATATTATGATCTCGATTCAAGGCCATCATGATCAATGTCTTCGTATTCACAAGCTCGTATCTGATAGTTGCCAATGCATACTCTTTTCCGCCACCTATAGCGCTGAAGTAATGGAATTCGCTGAGATGATTATCTTCAATCCCATCATCATGCAGTTGAAACGAGAAGAAGAATCACTGGATAACGTTAAGCAGTACTATATTGAATGCAATTCTGCGGATCAGAAGTATGCTGCCCTGAGCAATATTTACGGTGCAATGTCTATCGGTCAGGCTATTATATTCTGTCGGACCAAGAAAACTACATTTTGGCTTGGAACTAAAATGACAGCAGATGGACATTCTGTTGGATATCTATCTAGTGATCTAAGTATGGAGGATAGATTGACAGTCCTTACTCGCTTCAGAGAAGGCAAAGAAAAGGTAATAAAACTTTTTTTCCTAATCAGTTATCATTTTCACTTTACTACTGTGTCCAAAAAGTAAAATCAATTTTCAATTTAAAGTTTCCAGAGCTTATGGAATTTCATTTTTTTTCTTTTTTTCGGTTGCTGGCACTGCCCTTGACATCTGTGAAATTTGACGTTAAAATATTCATTAGTGTTTGAGTTACACTTGCCTTTGTGAGACGGTATAAACGGTTCAAAGAAGAGAAGAGAACGCGTTGAAGTCGAAGAGCCCTCTGGTTGACCACCATCCTCAGCCGACGAAGATCACGTCCAAAAAAAATTAAAGATTTGGTGCTTGTAAACCGTCGATGTACAATTAGAGACCTTGCTGGTGATGTTGGAATTTCAAACGGATCGGTCAATTCCATTTTGGGCCTCAAATGCGTCAAATCTCGATTGGCACTGAATGCACCAGCTCACACTGCATTGATTCTTCGCGACTTTTTCACCAAAAATGAAACCCATATCGTTCCACAAACACCGAATTCAAACTTTGCAACTTCTGGCTATTCCCTAAACTCAAAAGGCCACTCCGGGGACACCGTTTTGAGTCGATTGATGAGATTCAACGTGAATCGCCGCGCGCTTTGAAGGCCATCCCTGCCGATGACTTTTTAGCATGCATTGAGGATTGGAAAAAAAGTTGGCATATGTGCATTGTGTCCAGAGGGGATTACTTTGAAGGCGATGAAATAAATTTGGAGGAATAAATAAAAAAAGTTTTGAAAAAAAAAATTTGATCTTACTTTTTGGGCACAGTAGTACTTATTCGTTTTGTATTTAAGAAAACACCAATATTCTTGATTCTCTCGAGGATTATACGCGTTTTTTTATTGATTGTTATCCATTGTCAGAGACATTTTTCAAAGAAGAGAATACAAAATAATATATATATAATTAGTTATGTACGAAGATGGAAGGACCAGCTTTTTGGCTTGGAACTAAAATATCGGAAGATGGACATTATATTAGGTGATCTAAGTATAAACGAAGAAGTCCGTACTTGCTTCGGAAAAGACAAAAAAAAAATGTAACAAATTGACCTGTCAAATATTGGCTTTTTTGGGCTGATGTGTTAGATCTCGCATTATCACGATGAAGAATATTTCTGCGTTGCCTGCTGTTATTTCTTTGTATAGCATTCAGAATTGATCGATCTGCGATTCTCTAGGTTCTTTTTAATTCTTTCGAGAACTAGGTTGTATTTATCATATCCCTGTGAGCAGCGCAATACAAACTGGCCTTGAAGAAGGCATGCCGTGTGGGTTGCACCGACGAACGTTGTTACATTTAGCATTACCTAGGGGGCAGGTGTAGCTTGAAGATATGCTACGGACGCGAGTAACACTACCCCATACGGTTCTTTAGTGGTACTGTAGCTACATGGCCATTCAATCCAGAAAAAAGAAGGGACCATTTATTTCAAAATGCTTCTTGTGCGAACAATTTCTGTTGGGTTTGACTCACTTTAAAAGAATCGTATAGTCGATTGCTTTTTATTGTCCGGCTCATATGACTAGATCCAAGTTTCTAAATGTTGTGCGCATCTTTTGACGCACCATAATTTTTTTTTTTTTTTTTTTTTTTTTTTTTTTTTTTTTTTTTGAAGCATTTCTTTGCACCAACAACGCGAACAAATATTTTTCTTACCTAGATGTCCATGTAATATTGTTCGTCATACTTATACATAAAGACCCCTTAATCTCATGGTGTGTCATAAGACTATCCTGCACAGCATAAATGTTTTCTGGCATAAAAACCGATTTTGGACGCCCATCTTTAAATTCGTCCGTGAACTAAGGACGGCCATGATTAAATTTGATGAACCAGTAATATAAAGTGGTTTTAGATGGTGCTTCATCGGCCAAAAGTTGAAATGATGATAGATGCGCTGTTGTACAAATAATCCACGTAGAAAGGGCTCCATGTTCCATGTAAAATAATTTATTCTTTTAAAAAAAAGTTAAAGGATTAAGAAACAATCGTTTACGGTATTCACGATTACGGAGTACCAATGGGGATAGACCCCTTAATCTCCTCGTCTTAACTCATAAATAGGTTTACGATTTTAATTGGCTGCTTAAGGTTAGTATAAAGATGCAAGATACAGTTTCAAAAAATTAAAAAAATACTAAAAATAAGGAAAAGTAAAATAAAAAAAGTATTAACCTCATACCAGCCGCCATTGATTTTCCGCCATTGCCAATCAAGTTTTGTTTCGAGTGAAAAGTATGAGTTGCAGTAAATGTTCGAATATCATTTCTGTTTTCAAATGTCAACCAAGTTGTGTTTCGGGTGGCAAAAAATTTAGCAGGAAATATTCGATTGTTATTCTTGCGGAAAATGTTATTAATAGAAATGATCAATCGTTGATATTAATACTCGCTGAAGTTATTACTAGCGATCAAACGCAAGCATGCAGTTGATTTGCAAAAGTGCCTCTTCGATTTTTTTTCAATGTTTGAATCTTCAAATGAATCCATTTTCTTAGGATCCATTTTCTTTAGAGGAAACTTTCCTTTGTTTTTGCTTTCTGTTCACTAATATATTATCTTGTGCGAAATTCTTACTTATTACTAGCCCCAATAAGAATAAACACCTATAAGGTGTCGAAACTAATCGCATCCTTTAGAAGCGAAGTGGAATGATGGCCAATTGACTAGTGCTCTGGCCTTCGGCACAAAATGACCGTAGAGCGACAAACCAAATGAAATATTCAAAAGCAAAACCTACTATCCTAAACCGTAGTGTTAAAAGAAAAAAAAATATCTGCATAGCCGTTGAAAAGTTTTTAAAACGTACAGAGTAAAATTATAATAAATAAATAAATATATAAAAATTCGCAAACTAGCCTTCTAGAATTAAGTCGATTATCGAGATTCAACTGTATTTCTATTGTTTTCTTCCTCATTTCCTAGGTACTAATTACAACCAACGTATGTTCTCGAGGCATTGATATCGAACAGGTGACAATTGTCGTGAATTTCGACTTGCCTGTGACAGTCAACGGAGCTGCAGATTGCGAAACCTATCTGCATCGCATCGGTCGCACCGGAAGATTCGGGAAAAAGGGGATCGCCATCAACATGGTGGAGAAGGAGAGCGATCGGGACATACTGATCACCATCGAAGAACATTTCGGTAGAAAAATTGAACTCATAGATGCATTTGATGTGGATGCATTGGAGAAAATGACTTAATTTTTTATATATATATATAATTATCCACAAATTGTTCCTTCATTTCACTCGGAACGAACATTTTTAAGTACTCATTTGTGAAAATTAAAACCATTTTTGATTTGTTATGTATTCATAATGAATGTTTAGTTATTTAAAATGTTTTGTTATTTAATGTTGTGTTTAATGAAAATTTTACTACAAAACTATAATATCACTTTGGACTTATTTTTTTAGCAGTTAAAATTGCTTGAAAATTAATATTTTCCTCCATATTCTTTGATATTAAGTACAAGTGTATATTAAGATGTAAGCAATAAAAAATTAGCTATAAATTCTTTATATTGCTTATTATGTAATTCAAACTAAAGGTTTCTTTTATTGATGTAAAACCAAAAGGATAGTGCCTTATTGTCTAACCTTTGAAGCTTGTTTAATCTCTGAAAATATTTTATTTACTGTTGTGTTTAATGAACATTTGACTACAAAACTATATTAGCAATGTCCACATTTTTTTTACTGCACAGTTAAAATTGCTTGAAAATAAAAATTTTCTTTAATGTCTTCCTCCATATTCTTTAATATTAAGTACAAGTGTATATTAAGATGTAAGCAGTAAAAAATTAGCTATAAATTGTTTATATTGATAATTATCATGTAATTCAGCCTAAAGGTTTCCTATTATTGATATAAAATCAAAAGGATAGTGCTGTATTGTTGAACCTTTGAAGCTTGTTTAATACATATATTATATATTTTCTTCATTTTATGTTTATTATCAATACAGTGGTCCTAACATAATTGCCAACATTGCTTTTGTAAGATATTCGTTTGTTGAATTTACGGAAAACTACTTTAATGTATTTTTAAAACAACTTAGTTTATTAAAAGAAAAACAGTAAGTTAATCCCCACTCTAGTAGCGTGATTTCATTAATCGACAATTTGGCAAGTTTTTGGCATAAACCAAATTCCCTCCAATTTCGAAATACGCATAACTTGGCGGTATTACATTTGGCACATTAACCTAAATACATTTTTTCGCGTAATAGCATCCCACAACTCTAAGAAAAGTTTTTTTTATATCACAGAATGTTCATATTTCACTGCTGTATTTTCATTTTTGCATAAACCAAATTCTCTCCAGTTTCGGAATATGCTTAACTTGGCGGTGTTAGAGTTGGCGCATTATCTTAAATCTTTTCACCTATTAGATCCCAAAATTTGTAAGAACATTTTTTTACATCGCAGAATGTTCAGATTTCACAATTAACGAAACTTTCCCATTTTTTTTTTTTTTATGTATTACTGTATGAAAGTTGAATGATGTGCTTTTATTAAACAAGATTGTAATTGATGTAATTTTGGCTGTAAACTATAATACAGTTTTATATTTTTTTACTATAATATTGATCACTTTATTTCTTATTATATAAACATCTTTCATAGTGAATTACTTAGTTGTTAATTTTGTTCCTACTTTATGTTTCATTTTTTACAAGCATAGAAATGCATCAAACGATGCAGTGTATGATGTAGTATTCTAAAATAAAATAAAAACTGTGAAAGTAATACGATTTATTGAAATTTGTACATTGAGCTTTTTTTTATGAGGTAAACATTTATAGCTTCAGTGTTATCATAAATTTGAGTTCTTTAACTATTCTCTGTAGTCTCTTGTGTGGCGGTTTCGGTTGTACTTGTTTCTTTTGAAGTTTCTTCGGGCGCTTTCGTAGTCACCATTTCTGAAAATTAAGAAGCAAAACAATGAATATAAAGTTGGCAAAAAAAAGCATTTCCGTTTAAGTTAATACTAATGTGTCCAAAAAGTAAAACCAATTTTCAATTTAAATTTGCTGGGCATATAGTACTTAATTTTTTTTTTCTTTTTTAGGTTGTTGGCACTGTCCTTGACATCTGTGGGAAATTTGTCGTCAAAATATTCATTAGTGTTTCAGTTACGCTTGGCTTTGTGAGACGCTAAAAGTGATTCCGGCTATTTTTGAAATGTCTGAATTAATTAAGGAAAGAAAATGCATTACATTTTTTTTTTCGGGACGTATAGAATGTTGCAGAAGGTATTCTGTGAGCATTCCTATATCGGAAAGAAATGGTTAGAAGTAGTATAAACAGTTCAAAGAAGGCAGAGAACGCGTTAAAGACGAAGAGCCCTCTGGTCCACCACCAACCTCAACCGACGAAGCTCACGTCCAAAAAATTAAAGATTTGGTGCTTGCAAACCGACGATTTACCGACGAATCCTCATAACATACCTTCGAGATGTCATTTTATTGTCTCTATAAACTGTCTTGTACGCCTTTAGTGCGTGTTCTTAAAATTTAACTTAAATCGTTACATGTAATCGCAATCGTTCTTCTCCATGTTTAACTATGATGGAAAAAATTGATGTCATAAACTGTTATTTCTTCTTCAGATCTTAAGAACATTTTTTTTTTTCGATGAGAGTAAAAAAAAAAAACAAAAAACTTTTATCTAAAAACAGTAAAAGTCATGTCTTAAACCGTTCCTTTCTATTTACCTGAGAAACGATTTTTTTTAAAAACATTTAATATTCATTATCAGATATGAAGTCAAAATGTTATCCAATAATATTTTGATTTCTTTATTATCAATTCTGAAATACATTTTAACAGCAAAACGCAATCTGATATTCAATGTGATTGACTTACAAATGTATGGAAATTTCGATTTTATCACATAAGACACTTTATAAAAATTATAAGTCCTATAATAAGACCAGTAGGTTGTTTTTGCTTATTTATGCTGTTTCTTTGTTACCATGTTATTTTTATATGGATTTTATTCCTCACAAATGGTTTATAGTTTATTAAAGGAAAACCAATTACCACATGAAGTATATGTCATTTCTCAGATAATTTTTTTATCCTACATAAATATTTGTTGATTTAGGGGGTAGAATGGCCGAATGACTGGCGCTCGGGGTTACCACAGGTTTCGGGTTCCAGTCCCGAGTTTAAACCGTAGGTCCCGATCCTAAGAGGATCGTAGAGCGTTACGGAGGTATTGTTACTCTGCACCCGTAGCTTATCTTCAAGCTATACGCACCTCCTGGGTGATACAAACTGAGTAACATCGGTGCAGCGCTTGCCTTAAGGCATCCAAGACATCTGTCTAAGTGTTTGCCAGCTGCATTAGAACGAAAAAAATATTTGTTGATTTTTATTTGATTTGGAACAGATTAATGTTAATTTTTAGAAAATTATTCACGTTCCATATTTTCAGAAGCACTGGTGTAAATTTAAAGGTCACACAATACATCAATTATCTCTTACCTGGTGGGACACATTCAGGTAATTCCTTTGGCGTCCAAACTCCGTCAGGTGTGCATTTGTAAATGTTTTCAGACGGAGTGGCGAATGCCAGGTTGTCTTCGCATTTCACTTTGCAGTTGGTTTCGTTTTTAGAATGGGTGCAGACCCATCGAATCTTGTTGCCTCCAGCAAATTTCCTTATGTCGCACTTCAAGAAGTCTGAAACAGTTAAAAAGCAATTTAGTTGGATTTCTATAAGTACCGTATTGTTTTTAAGATCTTATATTGAATTTCACAGTAAAATGTGCTGAGTTTATTTAAAATGTGACAGTATTAATGCATTTCGATCTTGAAAATAATTGGATCATCTTAACAACATAAATTTTAAAAATTTATTCATAAAATAAATATTGATCCAAACAAAACATTTGTTTTACAATACGTGAAAATGAGCATCTAGGATTCAAATTTAAAAAAAGTAATTAAAAAAAATTTCTAGGCGTATTGAATCCTCGATATTTTTCAAAGATCGATGTTGAAAAGAAAACATGGCACATAAAGTAGTATAATATACAAAAGTAGTAGCATAATACATAAAGTAGTAGTTTCACGCATAATATCCATTACAAGACGATAAATTTGATTACGATATTAAATTCACATGTTGCCCCTACAAGATACTTTCTGTTTATGCTATCAAATGCAGTTTTGAAGTCAATAAAAAGGTGATGAATGTTTATTCCAAACTAGGTAACAGATTTAGTAGATGAGAGAATAGAAAATTTGTAAAGGATACCCTAAAATTTCTCAATTCCCCAAAATACACGCGAGAACACTTGCGTGAATTTCAACACACTGTATAAATGATTGACTTAAATTCAATCATCTGTACAATCATTCAAATTCAATCTAGCTATAACATATTCTTAAAGAAAAAATATTATTTTTGATGTGAAAAAATTTTAGCATTAACAAATTTTCAAAGAATTTAAAAACACTACTAAATTAACTAGACATAAAGATGTATTTCTGTTACCTTTACTAAAAAAAATTATCGAAGGATAAAATAATATAATAAAACATCATTGTTATATTACAGTCAGAGAACATCATCCATCATAAAGTGATTTAAGTATGTATTCATCAATACTGTAAATAAAAAATATTTTACAGAATGCTATGTAAAAAAAAATAACTTACAGAATTCACATTGACGTCCGCGATACTCAGGAGGACATCCACATACATTTGGACCTATGCAAGTTCCGCCATTCATACATGTCTTGTTGCATACAGCTGCGGAGAAAAATAATTGTGGTCAGACGAAGGGGTTTTTATTTGTAAGATGTCTCATCGTATGTCCATCTTACTTAAAAAACTATATGTGGTTATTTTTTTTAAAAAAAATTCCAGATTTTGATGAGAGATTAAAACAGGGAACATGATCTGTGACTCAGTTTTAGTTTAATTAAAATTTAAATATTAAAAAGGCTTTTTACTCGATGTTTAATATTTCGTTACAAAACCAGAAGATCAGATACTTTGTGTATTACGCGCTACCTTGGATGCAGTATTCCTATCCATGTAGAATTTTTTTTATCTCTGCAATATTTATTCCATTAAGGGGCCGAATGGCTAGCGCTCTGGCGTTCGGTACCACAGGTATCGGGTTCGAGTCCCCCGTGCCATGGATGTTTGTAGTGGTTCGGAATCCACTTTAAACCATAGGTCCCGGTCTAATAGGATCGTAGAGCGTTGCGGGGGTATTGCTACTCCGCGTCCGTGGCTTATCTTCAAGTTACACGCGTCCCCTGGGTAATGCAAAGTGAGTAACGTCTGTGCAGCGCTTGCCTTAAGGCATCCAAGACCAAGCTGTCTAAGTGTTTGACAGCTGCATTAGAAAGAAAAGAAAATATTTATTCCATCTTTAAAATTGCACTAAACAAAGACATGTTTGTTGTTAAATAACACATTAAAATGCACTAGTGTGTTAATCTTAACGCACACTTTTAAGCATGAATATCAAAAGGAAATCAGGGATACTTTAGAATTAAGGATATTCTAGAAGAAACAACAGTATGCCTTCTCATGCAGAAAGTTGTTTTTCACCTGAATTAATTGCTTATGGAATTCCGATACTAAATTCTAAAAAACTCACAGTATTACTAAGAATTAATTGATATGCCACTGAGTACATTATTTATAAAAGAAATATTATTGGTAGAGTGTTCTTAGTTTTTATATGATACATGCACCAAATTCTCCATTTATTTTTTTCATTAGATAATAATAGAGTTTTTGTATACCGTACTTTAAAAATACGGTATTTTTTCTCCCTAGAGCACGTGCACATAGGAAACGTTATTACAGATACACATGCGCAATTTCCTATGAGCATGCGCGCTAGAGAAAAAAATACCGTATTTTTAAAGTACGGTATGCAAAAACTCTCTATTTATTTTTCATTGTATTGTTTATGTATAAATGAAACAAATTCATGATAAATAATTTGCAAAGTTATTTTGCGTGGCCCGCAGCTTTCACAATCCTGTTTTATGGGTTAAGCGGAACTCAAATTATCGAGACTAGAATAATTAAAAAATAATAATTTAGTAATTGTCAATTAATTGCCATCTCAATGAAACGTGCTAATTGCTTGTACGAATAAGAAAAAAGTAATCGTGTTGGAATTGCTGATTATCTTTACGTAATGATGCCTTTCTTATCCATTGCAGTAGTAAGAAGTTGCAGTAAGTAATCATTTAGGAATCGCCACCTAATTGATGATTAATAAAAATTTTCTTAATTAATTTTTGTTTAATCCCTCATCCAACAAAGGCAAAAATATAGTCCGTTGCGAAAACTGTTCTGACATTCTCCCTACTTTACAGTTATATGTGTATTATGTGGAAGTCCTCATAAAGCCACAGACAAAGAATACAACAAAAGAAAATAAGAAGTCTATTTTTTCAAGTCCAAGGCCTTAAATCATCTTGCGTTCATGTATTTGGTTAGGTTTGTCATTCTACGGTCATCTTTGTG
>BPLQ01008440.1:0-73849 GCA_021605075.1 Caerostris darwini | reverse complement strand
TTTTAAGATCATGAATATTCTGCAATCAAAAATTTATGCAATTGAAATTTACAATCAAATTGTAATGCAGGTATATGCAATCATAAATAAAAAGAAAATTAATAATTTATATTTATGTTTGAATGTCTATTTTGTTGCTGGATTATTATTCACAATTGATATTAATCAAAACGCCAATAATTAGTAAGGTTTTAATTGCTATTTAATAAAATCAGGACTATAGTTAATTATTTATAATTTTGGTAATATGTAAATGCTAATTCCTATCATATTGCAATTGTATTAGCAAGATTTTAACGCTAATAAATGAACGTAAAGGAAAAGTTGCAATAAAACGAATTTTTAAAAAAATATTCGTTGAATTTTTTATCCAATACCATTTTAACAAAATTGGTCCTTTAGAAAATTGTGGGTATGAAACATTTCGGAGACTGACAATTGCATAAAATGACTTAAATAAATTAAATTTTGGAGAGGTTTTAGGGAAATCAAGGGAAAAAAATTTAAAAATAAAAGTTGCTAAAAAAAGGTCACTATGGCATAAAGGTTTTGTATGATATCATGATATGTATACTTTAAAAAATTCATTAGAAACAAGGCCAAAATATATTACCGAAAATATTACCGAAAATATAATCCCCATAAAAACAACTATTCGATTATTCTTATTATTTATTCCCAATCGTTGTGCCGAAATATATATACTGTGTTGCAGTACTCCTATTTTGTATCGTTGGTAGTGCTGCAACAAAACAGCCCTTGCAGTAAAATAATTCTTCTTCCAAATTTACGGAAATTAAAACAGAAAGTGCATTTTAATGAAGACTATAGATAAAAAATATTACGTTCATTATTAAATATAATCATAATCTAATTAATGGATTTTATGAAATTATGAATGTATCTTCATTAAATGTGATCTATGACAAAACTAAAAAAATTCTTCCCAGAAGAAAGTAAAAATGAGTCTACATTTTATTTTTTGCAAAGAATTTCTTTTACATTTTTGAGTATACTTTAAAATTTCGTTAGGCGTGAATTAATTAAAAAGTTTTTTCGAATATTTTATTAATACAATGTACACTTTTCTATTAATAACTTTTTTTGTCGAAAATTTGTTTATGTTAAAAATAAGACAATATAATAATTTACAAAGCAATCCGTTGCAAGATTTATGTTTTATTTTAAACTCGTAATCATCCAAATTTATATTTGTTATGAAATTCTCTGAAAAAAATGTTTTGGACATCTGCATAATGAGAAAATATATGGCGTGTCTCGAAGCAGATTGCATCGATTAAGTGCATGTTTATTCTAGGCCAGACCAAATAAATTTTGCTATATTATGTTTTAACTCTTTCAAAACAAAATATCCTTTTAAAGTTTACTTTTAATCTTTAATTGCCTTCCACCATGAAGAGTATTTTCAAAGGAAACGCTTCCGCACTTTCAAGACACAATTTGCAATTACTTAGTGTCAATGAAATGATGCTAATGGCCTCTGGGCTTTTTCATTTTCTTAAGTACAGTCGCAGATATTGACTGAACTTGCATGTCTAGAAGCTTTTTAAGGACTTATTTCTTGTAATATGTAATTTTTTAAATGTTTATGTTTGAATATGAATTAAATTTCAAATCAGTTTTGTACCAATAAAAACATTTACTTTATTTAGTGTTTTGGAACATAAATATTTACGACAGCTTCGAAATATTAATCAAATTTAAGTAGATTCTACTGATTTTTCAAATTATTAGCCAAACCAATTTGACCCTTTGTTTTCATTATCCTTTAATTAGATGTGCTACTATGATGATATTCAAATTCCAACTAATTTGTTACCAATAGGAATGATTGAAACACATACCAGATTTAAGTTCTAATTTTAGAATCGACATTGCCAAACTAGGTAAGGAATGCAAATTTGCTGATTAAATTTAAAATAACGAAACCGATGCTAGAAGTAATTTAATAGTAACAATTTCAAAATTTAATACTTTTCACTATGAATAGATTAGATTAAAATAGACTCAAAATTTTTGAGAAATTTTTATTGCATAATTATCTGAAAACAACAAATTTTTCTACAATTTATTACTATTTTTTTCAATTCCTAATGGTACATACTACAGATATGAAATCAAATAAAGCTTTATATTTTTGTATTGGTGTAATACTTGAGACTGACTTATTATAGTGCCTGAAATCAGAAAAATTCTTCGTAACCAAGGCTTTTGGAACTTTTGGACAATCGCAAACAGAAAACAATGAACTCCAGCTGAAATTGTAGTGACTAAACATAATATTTTTTGTTTTAATTTCAAAATTATAATTCTTTACAAGAAATATTAAATTTGAATACATTATTTGCTGTGCTCGACAATATATAACATAATTCTCAGCGATAGGGACATTCAAATAGAAATTGAAGAAGTAAACAAACTTGTTTTAATTGTGCTGAAAATAGTCACTTTTTCCGTCAGTCAGTCAGATCCAGAAAAAGTAAATTGGCAAAAAATCCATTTTGCTATTCTCAAATACTTACCCTTAGTAGCATCTGGAAGTGAAACTCAAGAAATCAAAATAACTATGAATTTATCGTATCGTGAAAAAAATAGCACTTCAATTTTCCATCGATGCAAAAATTAGAAACTTTGAAAACCCCAACTGCAGTGGTTACATCAAAACGCTCTATTTCCAGAATGATTGTCATCATTAATAGTTGTCTAGCTTGTCCGCCACTGCAGTAACGTGAACCTCACAAAATACTTGCAAAGTGCAGACAACTCCGGACGAAAAAACAAACCTCGTGGGAAAACTGCTATAATAAAAAAACTGAGCTATTACAGCCTTCTGCTGCAGATAGTATCTGATACAGAAACGAATTGTAGTTTTCCAAAGATGACGTTGTGGAATTTAAAGTTCTATATGATTTTAGGTCATACATTAATTTTAAATCAAGTTTAGTTATAGATGGACATTTTTATCATTTACAATTCCAATTGCAAATGATATATTTGGTTCTTAATTAAAAACACTTTTCTTATTTTCCATAAAGTCTTGACTGAAATAATTTTTTATTGGCTGTATGATTCAACCGCTTTTCTCCTTCTTCATTTTGAAATGAAACAAGTTGATTTTTTAGTTTGGTTGAAATTAGTGCCTATGTTATAAAATGCCCCACGCATCCAAGAAACCAATGAAGATAAGTACACCAATACTGCTCAACGTGATCAACTGTGATCAACCCGCCCAACTTGACCCTATCCTAAATAGCGCCTCCTGCAAATCCACAAAAATGTCACGTCATGTTCAGTTAACCATCTGATGAACACTCCATGAAAGAAATATTTACCGCTTTGGGTAGAATCTGAAGAATGCGCATGTTGTCTGAAGAATGCGCATGCTGTCTGAAGAATGCGCATGTTGTTGAAGGACGAAACGGACTCCGTGCATGTTCCAATCACGATCACAGCTAATGATTTATTTTTCGAATGTTTTGGTTTTTAATTTTAAGTATTTTTCATAATTAAATTTAATGTTTTTATTTAATGTCCAGCTTTCATTTACTTATTATTTTTTACAGCGAGTGAGAGATGCTAGATTGACTTCAGCTCCCGCGGTTGCTGTAATTCCAGAGGGATTTAAAATACTAACAACGAGTATTTTCATTTTAGTCGCAGAAATTAAAAGGATTTTTTGGAAAGTTCTCTAATTTCAAAAAACTAAAAAAAATTTATTTACTGAAGCTTAATTGGTAATCCGTAATTGGAATTCTTATGCTTAGATGTGAAATGACGGGAAATGTTATATTTTTTGAAGACTGCTACAGCTTCATTGCAGATGAGACACACTGGCTTATCTTTTACAACTGTAAAAAAATATTTCCAGGCAGGTTCCATTCATCATTAAAAGCACGGCATTCTGAATCAACTTTGCGTTTTTTAGTGGCCATTTTGGCGCTGAAATATTTTACGAATAACCCAAACAAGCACTAGCTACGCTATACTTTTAATAATTACACCACTATTCACAATAATAAATAATAATATTTAATAATTTCACCACTATTCCCCAATCTTTGCCCTACGCAATCAATAATATCGGCCACGGTGGCCAGACGACGTCGCGATTGGCCATGTCACGTGGCATTACTGGGTAACTCGCTTATTTTGAACTAACCCATATTTCACTCCGGTACTATTTCTATTCAAATTAACTAACCTTTTTTCACGTCAATTCATTAAATGAAGATTAAAAAATGCAATAAAAAGCAATTCTTTCTTAGTTCAATTGATTGTATTGTAAAATAATGTTGTTTCTCAGAAAGATAAATCTGTCGGCGGTCAAGTCCTACTTGTTGTCTACCAGTTCATTTTTTCACATTATCTTTCAATTATGTAAAAATAATTTTAAAAATTTCGTTTGGATATCTAAGTCTCGATGCTTAAATTTTCAAATAGTGTAAGTTTTGCGATTCAACTTTTTTTAATGTCTATATCTTACTTTAAAATACAGAACCGTTTCAAGAGCTGTTTATACCAGATTAAAAAGATAATTATAATTTTTTTTTTTTCATGAATGTAATTATAGATTGATGATCCTTGAAAGCATTTAGGGGATTAAAATGCAATCTAAAATATTTTTAAAATTACGTATTTTACTCATTAAACTTCTATTTTATGAAAAAGTGAATTTAAGTGACAAAACTAAACTAACCTCTAATTGTGAATTGTTGTTTTGTAAAAGATTAAAAAAAAAAAAAGACCTGATTAGCTACTGTATTGTATTGCATACTTGTATTGCATCGATCACAAAAATTAAAAAATTTCTTTTTGATTTAATAATTTTTATTGCTAAAAATTAATAAATTTTATGCGCCTTTATTTTATTTCTTTTCAAATTCAACCAAAGTTACATGTAAATACTGAAATCTAAAAACAATATATTAAAGCATTTTATTATATATATCATAACATACCTTACAGTAGCATCATTAAATCCAGACGATGTATTTATTTTGTTGATCTCCACTATGGGGAAAAAACGCGGTAAAAATATACAAACTATTATCGGGTTTATATAATATTATATACAATTGTACAATATTTTTTAATTTCACAGTATTTAAAAATAAATAAAATTTAAAAATGTAATCGGATGGGTTACTCATATTATTTAGAATTTAATGTAAGGACAAAACGCATAAAAGCAATCTTAAACAAAGAAAAAAAACTATAGAATTCCAAACAATTTTCTTTTCTTGAAAATCTCATTTTCACTTAGAAATAAAATTGTCTTGGAGATCTTTATAAATAATTTTACATTTTTTAATTATATAATTATTAGCTGAAAGAACTCAAAATGGCAAAAAAAACCACGGACTCCGCTCAATAAAACAATACCCATGATTTTTTGTGCAATAAATTGCATCGATTAGAACACAGCACAGTACGATAAATTCTCTTTTATGGCACGGCAAGGAACGCGTTTTTATTTTTATTGTAACCCTACAGCCCACTACTTGTTTGCGCGGGAAACACGTTAAGTGTTTCGTGCTCTTTCATTTTCTATCCATTGGCATCTGCTAAGTATATATATTTATTTCTAAAATGCATTTAATTTTGTTATCTCCTAGATGTTATGAAAACCTATTTTAATCAATTTAACAATTATTCTTTATATTACTTATCAATTATTGTTTTCTTTGTCTTGAGGCGTCGTTCAAATAGTGTACTGTGTATTAAGCATTCCTTTTATACTTATTATTTTACCATATTTTTATGCATATGGTGTTATTTATATATTTTATCTTTAAAAATTAATTAATAATAAATGTAAGTATTTAAATTATTTATTTGACATTAACATTTTGTCAACCGTACTTATTAAAAGTTATCTTAATTTAATAATAATAATAATGAATCACTTAGTACTTTAATTTAATATAAAAATTAATTAATTGTAAAGTGTTATTTAACTTACAAGAACGTATCCAGCGAACCTTGTTTTAAAAACATTAACATTTATGTGATCTTATTTATATATTTTAATATTTATATATTTCTAATGTTAATCGAAATAATGTAATGTTTATTCATTACTGTTCATTTAATGTAATCCAAAACCTATTTTATTTCCCTATAATTTCCATGTTTTTTAATAATTATTTTAATATCTATATATTTTTTATTTCAATATTTTTAATGTTAAGCCAAAATTATGATATGGAGGTACAGGGTACTCCAGGTACCCTAGGTACTCCAAATAAACATCAGCCGTCAGTTTTGTTGCATTTCCATGTTTTGTAAATAACTTCACTTGTAAAATTCCTTCGTACTAGAATTAGGTCTCAGACCTGTATTTCTAATCCCTGGAACACTGCATTGTTAGTTTCCAACCTCTAAGGGGGGAGGGGAGGGGGAGAACTAGGAAATCTCCCCTAGTTTAGAAACGTAATTTGGTTTTTATTTTTCATAAAATTTTACTTAATTTACCAAATGTAATGCCTTAAATTTGACTTTTTTAATATTTACGACTTTCTAATATATTGCGACTTTAATAGGTGTACACAGAGTTTTGTGACTGACTATATTTCATCTGCTAACTTTGTCTGGCGTTATTTGTGTGACTTCATTTCGTTGGTGTCTATCCTATGTATATGTAATTGTGTTTTTTGAAATTTTTAAATTTTCATTGGCTTTTTTACAGCTATAATATATACCTGTCTGATTTAGAATATTTTAGCATTTTAAATATTCAAATACGCATTTATGTCATTTAGGATATCATTTCTCCATTATTGTCAAACAAATTTAAATATTTTATTGGCAAAATCTGGTTTGAATCCTCTGTTCACGTTGTTGTTCTTTTAAATATTAGAGCTCCATTATGATTCACTCTACATGTTATGCGATTCTCCAACGTTAAATATGATACTTCTCCTCAATTTACTTGCCAAGAGCATTTCTTTTGTAAATCATTTGTTTCTTATTTTTAATCAAACTGGTATTTTTATTAAACCGGTTTGACTGGAATTTTAACGTTTAAAATCTTTCAAAATATTTCGAGTACTTTTATATTATGTTATGTTTAAGGCAATTTTCTGATTCCAATTTATTCTATTGTTCATTATTTAATGTTAAATGTATTATTTTGTTGATGAATCTGAGTTCAGGATTGTTTTTTGTGCATCACATTAAAATACTGTGTCCTGCTTCTGAATCTTGATGTTACTAAATTAGATTTTGGAATCTTTAAAAATAGATCGAATAATGTTTTGAGGTATATTAAGAATGTTCGATCAATATCAAGAATGTTTTGATGTATTGGGGCATTTTAGCTGCTATCAGCGAATTACTTTAATTTGCTATAGGGGTTGAGTAATATTTGGTTTTCAAAATGTATACTATTTAGTATCGTTTGCTTACCGCATAATCAAATGACATAATTAAAATGAAAATTTTGTAATGAATAAAAAATTAGTAAAATAATTCGGCACTATAGTATAATTTTCGAGAAAATGATTAACGTTGGAAATAATATACAAATTATTATATGGATCTTCTTTCTTTATCCTATTCTTTTTTTTTATTATATGGATCTATTTCAGTATTTATAGAATACTAATTTAAATAAGAACAGTTACTTGTTTTCTGTTGAAAAAAACAAAATAATTTTGAAATATTTTAAAATATTAACTAGCGAAGTTTATATATTAGCTTGTTTTAAAGGACTTTGCTTAATGAATAATGGCAATAGTAGATAATTTACTTATTTAATAACGAATAAATAAAGTGTACTATTAAATATTTTAAAAAGTATCAATATTATTCTTCATTAATTCATTATTAATTTCTTCTCTAGAATACAAGGATCTTCTTTGGACAACAGCTAAAATAATCAACATAAAGATTACGCAAGATCTCGCTGAATTGAAACGAATAGAATTTTTAAATTGGCTTTATCTATATACCTTCAATCATGCTAACATCTAACATTAACTCAAAACAAGAATATTACCTGTGTGAGACTTGTGGTACAGCTTTCCGACGTAAGTGTGATTTATCCCGACATGTCCGTATTCACGTAGGTCTTAAGCAATTTGTTTGTAATGTTTGCGAAAAAACATTTACACGGAAAGACATTTTAAAAGTGCATTCATTTATTCACTCTGGAGTGAAGAATCATGGGTGTGAAATTTGCAGAAAAAACTTTATTCGCAAGTCTGATTTGAAGTGTCATTTGCTTACGCACACTAAAGAAATGGCACACGAATGCGAAGTTTGCAAAAGAAAATTTAAACATCAAAATAGTTTACGTTTGCACTACAGAGTCCATACCGACGAAAGGCCTCACGTGTGCGAAATTTGCAACAGAAGATTTTCACAGAACAGCAATTTAAAAACTCATTTGAGGGTCCACACGAAGGAAAAGCCATTTGCTTGTGAAATTTGTAATCGGAAATTTGCTGAAAAGGGCACTTTGAAAAGGCATCTACTGATTCATTCAAATGTAAAACCGCACATTTGCCCACTGTGCAATAAATCATTTCGTCATAAAGGGCCCTTAATGGTACATTATCGTACCCATACACAAGAGAAACCACAGGCATGCGACACATGTGGAAAAAGTTTCTCGCAAAGAATTGAATTAAGGAGACACGTGCGCCCACATTCGTAAGTGAAATTGTAGCTTGCCATAATTCATTTGAGCCTTTTAATAATTCATTTGTATAAAAGATTTAACAGCCTTTTCGCTGCTGTTTGTGACATTGCCATTTCTAATATCTATAGTTAAATTTCACTAATTGATAAGTTTATATTTTTATGCAGTTTGTATAACCAGTTTTAGAATGTTATGATAAATGAATGATTTTATAATATTTTGTATTTTTATCTTTTATTTTAAAGACCATTGTTCCTCTATTTGTTTTTAATATATATGATGTAACTGACTTTTATCCTTTGAATAAATAACTTAATATTGTCTTGTTACGAATGCTTATTTTTACATTCTATATTAAAACCTGAATACTATTTAAAAAAAAAAAAAACTTTGTTTTGTTTCTAAAACATTCATTTCATGACATTATTTATACCTCATATAGATATAAAGTTAAATTATTTAAATTCACAAATTACGTAAAAGATCTTTTAGTACTTGTAAAAACGAAAGCACTCTGGAAAGCTAAAAATTCAAATTGTTGAAAGCTGTTCATAGAAATTTATTTCTGATGATATAGACAACGATTGTGAAAACGTATAGACGCTTTTAAACATATTTTGTGATATACGTTTAGAAGAGATACGTTTTAAATGTACGTTTAAATTATTCTTGATACATTACGAAATTATACTAAGAATTAACTTGTATTTTTCCCTTGTTCTGCTTAAATGAAACGATAAAATTTATTAATACATTTTTTTAATATTTTTCGTTTTTATTTTTTTGTATTCTAGTTACAAATTAACCTGATTGCTTTGGATCGATAAATCTCAACAAAAAATATCCCAATATTCGAAATAGACTTCCTGAAACATATATTTTTTGCCATTATTTATACCGGATAACGAAATGAAAAATTATTTAAAATCACAAGTTAAGTAAATCCTCTTTTGTGTTTCTATTAATTGTGAGTTTTTTTTAAAAGATTAATTTTATATCTATATAAAAAGTGGGCAGAAAAGTTCATGGTCTGACACATAGATGGCCCTACTAGAACTAAATCCATATGATTTTTATTTAGCCCTAACCTTAAAAAGGCACGTATAAAAATTTGACAGCTGTTGCACTATTAGTATGTGAGTTATAGAATTTTTAGTGTTCATCACGTGCAGTCCACTCGGCTGACTGTCGATTGGACTTATGTGTGAAATGATGGAGCAATGTTTCATACATTGTCACATATCGACCCAAAAATTCGGGTTTATTATGATTGAACAGCTGCAAACACTGCTTAGAATCATCAATTCGTTGTTATTTTGGGTCGATTGGGAGCTCTGCGTGGCACCCACTTTGAACAGAGCTTTCGCGTATCCAAATATTCATTCACGATATGTCCAACACGTTCCTTTGATATCTTTAGTGTCTCAGCTATCTCAATCAACTTCACTTTACGGTTATCAGAAATTATTTTGTGGACTCTTTTGACGTTTTCGTCGGTAACAGTCTCTTTGGGGCGTTGACTGTGTGCATCGTCCTCGGTGATCATTTAGCCTCGTTTAAATTTCGCAAACCCCTTCTCTACGGTTGATTTTCCTGGTGCAAAGTCCGAATAATGTTTATCAAGCCAAGCCTTGGCTTCAATAGTATTTTTTTCGCTAAAAAGCAATGCGAAAGCAAGCACACGAAATTCCTTTTTATCCATTTTTTCAAGCTAACAAAAGTTGCTTCCCTAAAAATGCTATAACTCACATACTAATAGTGCAACAGCTGACAAATTTTTATACGTGTCTTTTGAAGGTTAGGGCTAACTAAAAATTATTTGGATTTAATACTAGTAGCGCCATCTATGTGTCAATCTACGAACATTTCAGCCTTCCTGTTAATTTAACTTTTGTAATAGTAAAAAAAAAAAGCATTGGAAAGTTTAAAATTCAAAAAAAAAAAAAAAAAAAAAATTCAAGAGTTTAAAACTAGTCATCTATATTTCTGATAATATAGACAAGGATTATTAAAGCAGATGTTTTTAAACCTCAAATACGTTTGAAAACTAAACAATAGACCAGAGAATAGGATCAGTTCTCACTTTTTGAAGATCCACTTACCTACAGTCCACAACACGTCAACATAAACCCCAAAAATAACTGCATTATTTTTTGTGTTGAATTACAAAAAGTGTTAACAAATTTATGTAAAAAAAAATTGTGAAATAAATGTAATTTATTTCAAGAAAATCAAATACGAAAAAGGTGTACGTATATTTCAATGAAAAACAATTTACCTAAGTTATTCATTTCAAGATAATTTAACACCGCGTGATTTGACCTTGAGAATGGAAAACTTCTTGTAATCTACTATGCATTAAAGTAACAAGATTTTGTGTGATTTTATACTGCTAATTTACTAAATTCTCCATATCTAAATACTAAATATTAAAGAGTTTTTCCCACGGAAAGAGTTATGGCTTTTCATTTCAGGTGAGATGAATGTACAATCTTCGACAAGTATATAACAACTTATCACTCAATTTTAACAGCAGATAAGCTGTGCTGTGGGTTTTTATATTACAAGCTATTAGTGTTTTCTACTAATGAGGACAACCTGTTACTCAAATCTTTCTTTCTAATGCAGCTGGCAAACACTTAGATAGCTTGGTCTTGGATGCCTTAAGGCAAGCGCTGCACACAGACGTACTCACTTTGCATTAATCAGGGGGCGCGTGTAACTTGAAAAAAGGCCACGGACGCGAAGTAACAATGACCCCGGCAACGCTCTACGATCCTGTTAGACTGGAACCTACTTTTTAATGTTGATTCCGAACCACTACAAACAACCATGGCACCGCCGGGACGCGAACCCGAAACCTGTGGTACCGAGCGCCAGAGCGTTAGCCACTCGGCCATTCAGGCCCAGTTACTCAAATCTGATAGCAGATATTCAGTGTCATGGATAATAAAATCTTCTAAAATTAGCGATTTTCTGTGCGACCTTCATAGGAAGAAACAATTACAGATGGACTGTGGACTCCACTATGAGTTGTTGCATCGGGATGGCTGATGATCCTGCTGTGCCCAAAAAGTAGGACCTATTTTTATTATTTTCAAAAACTCTTTATATATTCTTCGAAATTTATTTCATCACCTTCAAAGTAGTCCCCTCCGGACACAATGCACTTATGCCAGCTTTTTTTTCCAACCCTAAATGCATGCTAAAATGTCATCGGCAGCGAGGGCCTTCAAAGCGCGCGGCGATTAACATTGAACATAACATATTATAACAGACGGAATTTTTTCTTAGATTTTTTTAATCACCTTCTAAATTTCATACTTATATTTATTAGTCATTAAAGCGCCTTTATTTGAATATTTCTGTTCGAAATAAATCTTTTATCTTTAAGAGAAGTGGCCAAAATATTTGAACTATATCTCAGGCAGAATGATTATTTTTATAATTTATGTTAACCACATAAAGAATAGAAATAACTCACCATAAACATATCTAACATACAGTAGTAGGAATAAAAATTGTTAATAAGAACTTACCAAAAATTTTTAAAAAGATTAATATATAATTGTGCTAAAGTCATTATGATAGATGCATTTTTCACTTATGCAGTTAAAACATCCAAAAGTTTAATTTATTTCACTGACACTATTTTCCAGTTGCTAAATTGAGCATATGTATTTTTTTCAACTAGCCTATTAACAAAAATGTCGGGAAATTTAAAATCAATCATTTGGAAATCCGTTATTACAATGTTCGCAGATTTATTGATTGATAAAGCAAAGGTCAATAAAATTGTCAAACTAAATATACTCTATGCGCAGGAAAACACCAGTTGGATGTTGGGCTGCATTGAACACTCTCCGTATACGAATGTACTACCTAAAAGAAATGTACACAGCTCCAGAATACTTGCCTCGCAAATGCATCCTCAAGTGCTATAAATGCTTGGAAATCATTGTGTGCATCGTTAAATATCAGACTTTGTTGATAAGATAATGCAATAATACAACAGAAAACAATGGTAACACGCAAAGTTCGTTTTTAATAAATACTAAATATTTGCCCATGTGTTCCTTGTATTTGCTTTCACTCAACCAAAAAAATGACGACATCGTTAAAAAAATTTGGGTGTGTAGTCTATGAGACATAAAATCCGCATATGTAGAAATATACAGAAGCATTATTATTGAAAAATATACTACAGAAATAAATATTTTAATATTTTTTTCACTTTTATTCGTTCTTAGTTTAAATATTTGAAGGGTTTCTTAAAAACTACTACAATCTTAGGTGTTTTCCGAGGTTTCCTGAATATAGCCGTTAATTAAATAAATCCAAATCTTAAGCAGCCCTTAAGCAAAACCATAACATAGAGCAATCTATGTTGATTTGTGTCTTTAAAAATAAGAGTCATACCTCGCATGATACATTCAAATAATCCTAACATTAAGGAGCTTAACGCAAAAATTATATTATACAAAGTTATTTTGCTGAGGCTACCTACTATGCCTCGCGGGGTCACCAAGCGACACAATCTACGAGGAGTTTCACGGATTTTATATTTTGTACAAATTCCGTGAGAAAGAAAAACGCAGCACGTGATCTGCAGCTTAAAATGTAATTTCTTTAAAAAGGCCTATTTAATTTTTTAAATTGCAAAATGCGCAAGTGAATATTGTCGCTAAATGAGAATAATATTTTAAAACATTTAAAATTAATTATTTTTCTTCATTGGAATAACAGCGCATGGTAGGCCAAGGCCATCTGTCTACAGACAGATTTCAGGTTTGGAGACATTTTTCTTTTTACGGTTTAGGTTTGTCAGCTCTACGTCATCGCTTTACACTCATATCACATCAGAACCTACCGTTTAAGGTGCATTCCTAACCACTGCAAACATTCATGGCATCGCTGGAAATCGAAATCGAAACCACTAGCAACAAGCGCCAGAATACTAGTCACTCGGCAGTCAGACCCCATATTAATTCAATAAAATAAAATAGCGTAGGAATAGATTCAAACTCTAGAGAAAAGAATTTAATAAAATTTGCCTAGTAAAAGTGGATGTTTGAAAATTCTTTTAACACTTTTACCGACAAGTAAATTTAATCTAATGAAAAATTAAGAAAGCATTTTCTATGTATTGTTATTAACCGTAATAAGGCATTATTGAAGATTCAGAATAGTATTTTAGAGAAGACAACATTCACTTTAGTGAAAACACTAAACCTTTTGCAAGAAATATAGGTATAAAGCAGCAATTTTTGCACATTTTGTGATTCTTCAAGCCTAGTATTGAAGGAATTACAGTACGTCCACCTTTAACAAAATCAAATGATGTAAAGATGAAAGTCGCAAAATAGATTCGGTTTGTTGCTGAACGGTCATTTTTTGCACACTTTAAGATAATTAGATCGCGATATACATTTTAATGTGGGTTCCTAACCACTAACAGACATCCATACCACCGACAGGATTAGAGCCTGAAGGCGGTGGTACGAAGGATCAGAGTGCTTGCGAGTAGGCCATATGTCCACCATGATATAGACTACAAACATTAAAAGAAAGTAAAATAAAGCATCTATATTTTGTAACAAAATCAGCGGATGTCCAGACAAAAGTCGCAAAATAGATTTGCACAAAGCACACCCTTTAGGTTACTTAGACAGGCACTTACAGTTTAACATGGATTCCGATTCACTGTTACTATTACACCACGCCATACCACATCACTGTGCCTAGAGCTGAGTTGCTCTTTTACAGTTTGGGTAAGATGTGAGTGAGAAGTATAATTGGACTCTGTGACGCTCTATTGTCATATGTGACCTACGGCTTAAAGTGTATTCCGAACCACTGCAAACATCCATGCCACCGCCAGGATTCGAACCTGAAGTTCTGAAGAACCAACGGATGAGCACTAACCAGTAGGCTCTCAGGCCACCACAAAACAGACTACAAACATTGAAAGGAAGTAAAATACAGGATTTTTTTCTATTATACGAAACATATATTAATCACATACATGATTCTATTTTTTAATTTCTAATAAAATATTCAATTTTCAAGAATTAAATATTTTGTACAATTAAATAAAATAACACTCCATTCTAGATTAAAGATATTTTTAATATTGGTACGCTTTCAAATATTTTTTATATTCCTGCATAATAGAGCCAATGTAATCTCAGATGTAAAAGTAAACTAATCTTAATGAAATTATAATGACGAGGTTTTTATACCAGATGATTTTAGAAATATTAAATAATTCATTTCGTCTTATTTAATTAGTGCACCATTAAAAATGTGGCATCGAAACAGAGATGGTTAGTTGGGACATCACGTTTCTTAAATCATTTAATGAAATGAGTTGCATACATTGGACAGATGTTGAATTTATAGTGAAACAACTTAAGGAAATACTTACAGGAAGTAAAAAATTTCGTTGCAACAGAGACTAAAAAATATAAATGTTTTGTTATATTATATTAAAACTAAAAAAACATAATCTCTTATTTCGATAGCATTTGAGTAAGTTGAGATAATACAACGTTAGCGAGCGTGAATCTGCAATTTACAAGTTTAATACTTGAAACAAAGAGACGTATTAAACCCGCATCCACGCAGAAGGTGTTTGGTAAATTAAAATGTATTGTTATTTTAGTAATTCTGATTAAATACTTGTATTTTGTAAAATTGAATTATTTATGTAATTGATGTGTTTCAAATGTTCGTAATTTTCTTTTTAGTCAGAAATTTATTTACTAGATATATAGAATTATATATACTTTAAGCAGAATTAAATGAGAGGCTGAATTTTAAGGGGAAATTAACATTTTTATTATTTTATTGTAGATATTTTTAATAATTCACTTAGATAGTGATAATTGTCCGCTCTAACATGTTAAGCAAATATAATTCGTTTAAAATGAAGAAATGCTGTAAAATATAAAATATTTTTTAATATTCCTTTTTTTTAAATTTATGTATAACGCTTTTAAAATATAAAAATTATAAAGGAATCTATTTTAATCATATAGAAACACATATTAATTTACTTGACATAATTATTTTTGGTTTATTTACGAACTATCGAGTATTTCAACTTGCTTCATATGTTAAGCAGACAATTATAATAACAAAATATTATGAAAAATTATTGTATTCAGGTTACAGGATTGTATTCATTTCAAACAATTGCTGTGTTGAAAGATATTTTATATTTTACTGATTTATTGCAACTCTTTAAAATACTCCTTATTAATGCAATATTGATTTTGTTAACAATGGTAAGCTTTTCCATATTAACGTTATTAACCTAAATCATTATTTTCAAAAGTGGGATTCTATATAATATTTAGTTAAAATCAACGAATTTGACCCGGAGTATGCTTACAGATATCGTAAATATTTAAAACATAAATAAATCACTGTTAAATGGTTAAAATATTTTATATATTAATTTTATTGTAACGCTTGGAAAAAATTATTAATTAGTTGTTCATGGGTGTAGTTCTTACTAATTGTCAGTAACTAAAATGCATGCACATGCATGCATGTGAAAGCTCGTGCACTTTATTCGAAGTTTCTGGAAACGAATGCATTGAATAATTCTGCTTTTCTCATGAGCTCGAGCTTTCTTTTTCCACTTCAGTCACATCTTGATTTCAGAGGAAATTTCCTTTTCTTCTCAAATCTGTTTGAGAAATTTTTTTTCACTAATCAGTTTTTAGTAGTGCATCGCCAAAAAATATTTCACGTCTTCTATCTCCTCTTCCAAGTAAATTTCATCAGTATTTAACTCAATTCATTTACCAATTTTACTTGCTCTATCTTCACTACCAAATGAAGAACACGGTTTATTTCATGCTACATGAATCTTTTAAGTCTATGTCGTCAATTTTTTTGTGTGCACATTCTCGTGCAATTAACCGCTACGTTCTTATAATGTGATGCATGGCATTGTGCAATAAATTCAAGTGGTCTTCAACTATTTATCCGTTAAGATTAAGCAAGCTATTATTATTGTATCCACCCAGGCCCTCGCAATGCAATTTAAGTGTTTTATATTAATGCAGTTCAGGGAATTCCGAGAGATTTTACTTGCACAATATTATCATTTTGCATAAAAACTACCCAAAATTTCAGTCATCGAAGAAAATATTTTTTATAGTTTAAATCATTTCTTCAATTAATCATTCTACTAGATCCAATTTTATTTGCTAGTGTCCTTCGGTAGGGATATTCTCTAGCAATATCAACCATTGTATATATTAATTCAATGGGTGTTTTATTGGTTAAAACATTATGGAGAAATATTAAACTTTGCTGTGCATATAGAACATTATTTAAATTTTAACTAATCAATCTGTGTTTATTAAAAACCTAATTATTCTATCACGTCTAACTTTTCAGTGGAAAGTTGTGCCTGACTATTGCAAGATGCGCTGTTATTGTTTAATGTGGATAATGAATACTTCTTGTGAATAAAATTTCATGTGTTTTTCAAAATTCGGGTAATAATTATTTTTAAATTTAAAAAATTAATGGAATAGTGTTTTTAGGAATGTTAAGATTTTGAAAGGAATTTCAACGCTAATATACAATTTCAAATTTCAGAAATTTATAATGCTATGTTTTGGTAAATGTTTTCGGTCAGCTGGTTCAATGCGGTGTGTTGGCAGTTTTGCGTAACATATGAAATTATAATTGCATGGAGTCATTGGCGACGTTGTTTTTTGTAGCTTGTTTTTTATAATTCTTAAATTATATGGAACAATTATTAAAAAAAAAAATTATTTTTCATTATGTATAAAACAGAAAATCTCGAAACTAACACTAAGCAGAATAGTTGAGTATATTTACAAATACAATAGTTCTTACAACAGATTTAGTCCAGGAATCATGGCAATTTAGGAGGAAAGGGGTTTTTTTTTTTTTTTTTTATTTCTCCTTGACTTATCAACTTATCACATTTCGGCCAGTTGAGAAATGTGAAAATGACCTATTGTAACGTTCGTAACATCAATTTAGATTTTTTTACATAGTTCGTAAATATAATTTAGTTTTTTATTTTTCATAAAATATTAGCTTATAAAATGTAATGCTGTCTTAAATTTGATATTTTTTAATATTTGATTTTCTAATACATTGTTATTTTAATAGGTGTATACTGAGTTTTGTGAATGACTGTATTTTATCTAGTAATTTTTGCTGGTGTTATTAGTCTGACTTCCTTTCGTTGGTGTCTATCCTATGTTTATGTATTTTTTTTTCAATTTCAATTGCTTTTTTACAATTGTAATATATACCTGGTCTGATTCAGAAGACTTAAATACGAACTTTAACATTTAAAATGTTTGTCATTAAGTATTTCATTTCCGTTATTAACAAACGAATTGAAATATTTTATTTTTGAAATCTGGTTTGAATCCTCTGATCATATTTTTGTTCTTTTGAATATCGGAGCTCCATTATGATTCACTCTGCATATTACGCGATTCACTAACGCTAAATAAAAAAAAAACCTTATTAATATTTTTCTTCAATTTACTTGTCAATAGCATTTCTTCTGTAAATAATTTGTTTCTTGTTATTCATATGGTATGACTGGCATTTTAATGTTGAAATTCTTTCAAAATATATTTCGAATACTTTTTATGTTATGTTTAAGTGAATTTTTAGAATGCAATTTATTCCTCTGTTCAAAAATCTAGTTTTATTTAATGTTAAATTCATTTTTAGTAATGCATTTGAGTTCAGAATAGTTTTCATGCGTCACATTAACATAGTGTATCCTGCTTTTGAATCTTGATATTAAATTATATTTTGGAATGTAAAAAAAGAGATCGAAAGACAAATATCAAGACATGACAACATGAATGCCGTTTAGAATCGTTTGCTTACCGCGCAATGACATGGACTAATTCAAGTGAAAATTTTCTAATAATGAATAACAATTTATTAAAACAATTCTACAATAAAAGAATTTCGGAAAAAAATGATCAACTTTAGAAATAATTTATAAATATTAGATCTATATATTAAAACATGACTATTTCGGTGTTTATAGAAAACTGATTTAAATACAGTCGTTTGTTTTTCAGAAAAAACTAAAAATAATTTAGGAATATTGTGAAACATAAACAAGCATATCTTATATATTGTCATATTTTGTTTTAACAGATTTTGTTTAATAAACAATTAATGTAATTAATCAGTGATTTACTAATTTAATAACGAATAAATTAAATTTACTGTTAACTCTTTAAACGAATATCAATATTATTCAATTTTAATATCTACTTTTTTTTCTGTAGAAATTAAGGAACTTCAGTGGACAACAGCTGAAAATAATCGACATACATATTACGCAAGAGCACGCTGAACTGAAACGGAGCCAATTTTTACATTGGCTTTACATAATTTCGTATAAAAGCTTCAGCCATGTCAACATATAGAATGAACGTAAAAAAAGAGAATTACCAGTGTGATATTTGTGGTATAGCTTTCCGACGTAAGTGGAATTTATCCGAGCATGTGCGTATTCACGCAGGTCTTAAGCCCTATGTTTGCGAAGAATGCCAAAAGGCATTTACAAGAAAGGGAGATTTAAAGAGGCATTCATTTACGCATTCTGGAGAGAAGAATTTTGCGTTTGAAATTTGCAAAAAGGATTTTATACGGAAGTCTTGCATGATCTCGCATTTGCGTACGCACACGAAAGAAATGCAATATGAATGCAAATTTTGCAAAAGGAAATTTAATCGATGAAATAGTTTATATATCCATTACAGAGTTCATACCAAGGAAAAACCATACGTGTGCGAAGTTTGCAAGAGAACATTTTCACAGAACAGCAATTTAAAAACTCATTTGCTTATCCATACAAATGAAAAGTTATTTGATTGTAAATATGCTATCAGAAATTTACTCAAAAAAGCAGTTTGCAAAACCATCTACTAATTCACTCAAATGAAAAACCGCACATTTGCACACTGTGTGATAAACCGTTTCGTAACAAAGGAAATTTAATGCGACATTATCGTTTCCATGCGCAAGAGAAGCCACACGAATGCGACAAATGTGGAAAATGTTTCGCACGAAGAGACTATTTAACGAGCCACCTGCGTACACATACGAAAGTGAAATTGCAATATGATAAATAAAAAATCATTTTGGTAATTTATATATATATATATATATAAAATATATATATATATATTTATATATATATATATTTTTATATATATAAAAAATATATATTTTTACAATTTTTGTTGTTTATCCTGACAATTGCATTTCTTATGTCAAGTGTTAAATTTTAATGCGTGACCTGTAAGAAATATTTCTTACGCAGTTTGCTTTAATCGCCTTTATAATGTTAAGATAATTAGTTTTATAATATTTTATACTTATTGCTTTTATTTTAATTACCATTGTTATTTTATATGCTTTTATTATATACGGTGTAATTCATTTTTGACTTTGAATAAATGTTTGTTTTCTTGGTATGAATATTGATTTTTACGTCGTATAATAACAATCGGAATGTTAATTATAAAAAAAAAGTTGTTTTAATTTTCAACGTAGTATAAGTTTTATTGAACGTTGCTGGGATTTTTCTTGTTTAATTTATTATTCTGCTAATGCTTTTTCATAAAAACTTGTAAGAAAATATAATAGTATGAGGTATATTTCAATTAAAATATTCCTTTTGTAGTTTATAAAAAGGTGTGTAGTGAATAGTTTCCTTGGAGATTTTACAATTTCGATATTTAGCTTCCTAGTATTAATCTAAAACAATTTTTTTAAGATCGTAAAAATTTTGTCATCAATAAATCGTACCAATAAAACGTTTTCTCATATTATAATAAATTATACAAGATTGCATATATATATAAATGTCAATGATTTTATTTGTTTTGATATAATTAAGACAATGTGCAAGTTGTAATTTCTTAATGAAATAGTACTGGTTATATTTTAACCCTAATAAACGAACAGTTGCAATAAAATTTATTTTATAAATGTAACAAGTTGGAAATACAAATTGTTACAATTATAAATTGATATAAAGCATTGTAATTGATATAAAGCAAATTAAATTACTTGGAGAGCACAAAATTTGTATGGATTTCAAAGAAAGAAAAAAATGCTTGCTAACACATAAAAAGTGGGTATCATGCAAAAAAGGCTTAATTTTTTTTAACTTTTTAACTTCTAATTATTTTATTATAGCAAGGCCACCATTTATTATATAGCTGCTTACCATTTGTCAAAAAATATTGTTCATGCTAAATATAAATCAATATATCAGTTTTATTGAAAAAGATAAATTTCTGAAAAAGAATAGTTTTTTTTTTAAATGAGTAGTGGTCTAAATTTATTTTGTTGAAAAAATTAACTAGTTGTTAAAGACAATAATTTAAAAAGAAAACAATTTTGTTTTCGGTTAATATGCATTAGGTCTTTCTCGAGGCACATTGCATCGAATTAGATCACGTTTATCATAGACAGGTTGTGAATCTTATTAACGCTTCCAATTAAATTAACAAGTATCAAACTCTTGTTTGTTTGGATAAATTAGAAAATAAAAAAAAAACCGTGATGATAGAATGAATTTCTCATTAATAATTCAATTCACAAATTTGAAATATAAATTTCTTTACTCATTTATCTACCCAGAACAAATAATTTCTTAAAAATTTATCATTTTCGTATATTTTGAAAACCAAATCTATTTGTTTAAATCTTAATTTATTCTCTGAGTGTTTTCTATCACATGAGGTGTTTTCAAAGGAAACATTTCCAAACATTCGCGACACAAATTGAAATTATTTGGTACGCATGGAAATGCTGAAAAGATGAACTTTCATTTGGTAATAAAATCAATTCCTTTGAATTTTCTGAAATACTTACGCAGATCTTCACAGAAGTTGAGCTTCTGGATATAGAAGAAAAAATAATTTCTTTGTTAATGTAATATTTGTTTTTGTATCATTTTTCTTTATGAAGATAAATTGATGTCCAAATAATTTAAAATGTAAACGTTTTTGTATTCTTTAATATCCTTTGATAGAAATATTGAAGTCAGCTTAACAGAAGCGTTCCCGTACAAAGTTAAACTTTCTGGGACTGAACTTGTAAGAAACCAAACAACTTGTAAGAAATGAAGACAGTGCATAAAATAAATAATTAAATAAATAAATATACACGTAGGCAATAATTGAACTTTCAGTCTAGTTAAAACTTTTTAATTTAAATTCGATAATAACAAAAAAATTATCAATTTTAATTATTATTTAAAATTCTGAAAGAGAAATTAAGAAACAATTGAAAAGCTCAAGCGATTGTATAATATTTATTAAGGATTCAAACACTGCTTTTCACAATAATTTAACTTTTTAATATAGTAAAAAAATTAATATTGAAAAAATTGAGCAAATAATGAAATTGAGTTAAAATAATTATAATTCCCGATAAAAACACATATAAAGAAAACACTAAACAATTTGTTTGAGGTATATATATTCCATATAACTGCCCCCTAATTTCAAATACCTTTCTGAGACAGATGCGAAACTATCCTAATCGTGACGAAAGTTATATTATAATAAATAAAAAAAAATATACTTATTGTGATTTCGAATACTCTAAAAACTGTATAGAATTCAGCATTGAATATAATTTGAAGTTCTCGAACAGACTGCTGGCCAAGAGGCCAGTGCTCTGGAATTGGGACCCTCAAACTTCAGCAGCTTCGTATCCTGCTGGTGGAATGGATATTTGTTAGTTGTTCAAAACCAACTTAAAGATCTCGATTTACTTTAACTCTAGTGTGTAAAATAGGATAGCACAGTGTCAAGCAAAACTGAAGAGCACGATAGTTGAAGGGTATTATTTTCTAAAAATTCTTGAAGAATTGAGTGCAACAGAAAATTGAAGAACAAATTGAGTACAGCAAAAATACTAAGGCAGATGTTGGTCCATTGGAAGAAGACCATTATATCCAGAAGAGTTCATCCAGAAGACAGAAGAGTCCATTATATCCTTTTAAAACACCTATAGTTAAGGAAAGAGACTTACAAAAAAATAACACATTACTTAAAGCCTTTTAATCTTCGAAACTACAGGTAAATAGTTTTGATTCTATATTGGCATCCAATTGCTATAGCAGTGTTTACAAATTATTTATTTTTCCAGTAAAACACTCCTCTTGTTGATGCACGTGCAGGAAAAATTTTAAATCGTAGAAAAATTGATGCCTATTGTAATTCTTGCATTAAAAATGTTAATAATAGGGAACAAGATCATGGAATATTTCTTAAATATATAATTTTGTAAATAAGTATTTCGGGTATTAAGTATATACACAAAGCTGCTTTTTTAATTAACAAAACAATTCGTATCATTTTCTATACATATAACACATCTATTTATGTTAGTTGAAAAACCTCTCAAATTTAAAAAGATCGCCTCTATATAATCGTACACAATTTTAAAATAATATGAATTTGTTCTTGAAAATTAATACTTTATAAAAAATTATGTAGAAATTCTCCGAATATATCATCAAATTATTAATTACAGAGTATAGTAGATGTCGGTTTGTTCGTGCAGCTAAATCTGCGTGTAGTCGAGTTGAAGAACTCTCATGTTTAGGAACACACAGGTTTATTTCATAAGCACGTAAACAACACCACAATTACAGTAAAAGATAAACAATATTTAACATACAACATTAATAGATTTAAAGACATATATTCAAGTGGAAGGATGCCACTTGTAGCTAAGAATAAAGTTACTCAGTTACACGCTGGATCGAGTAATATTCTTTCTCCCAGTATGATAGTTTGTAGGCCAATGAATACCCAGGACTGTGCTAAATATTATTTCTCTCGGGATGAGAGAAAGTAAAGTAAATGTTTTTCAACAAAAGCACGGGAATTGAGCTTCTTCCCGAATGCCGCAAGGGGGCACTCTTGCAGTGAGTAGGAGGGCGCATTCTTGCGTGGGCGAAACCCCGCTTACAAGAGGAGATTCATTTTCATAACAGCTTAAAAATTTTACGCATAAGACAAAGTAAGTAACTTCTCACGGGCTCATTTTCAAGGATGGAAAATTCCAATGGTTAGGAGTTAAGAAGTAAGTAGTTATTGTAGAGAAGAATTCACTTATTTCTAGGATTTCATAGTTGTTATTCTTTATTTACTATTGTTAAATGTGATTGTATAATGTATTTTAAAGATTTGTCTTTTTTACAGTTATAATATCCCTATCTGATTGAGCAGATATTAGCATTTTATATGTTCAAATATGCATGTACTATACTATATATGGGTACGTATACTAAAGAATGCACAGAAACATTTTACGTTCATCATTAAATATAACCTAGTCATTCCATGGAATAAATTAATCAATATATCTTGATGTAAAAATCTAAAGCACACTGTAAAATATAACTCGCCTGTTATGGAAAAACATTATAATTTTATAATGAATTTTCGTTGAAACGAGGTATAACATGAAATTGAGTTTAGCGTGATTTTTTTAAACGTTGTTATTTTACTAAAACACACACGATTTATTATTATATCCGCTTACAATTTGTCAAAAGAAGTTGTTCATGTTAAATATAAAGCAATAAAACTGTTTTATCAAAAAAAAAAAGAACCTTTGAAGATGAATAGTTCTTTTGAAATGACCAAATTTATTTTGTTACAAATAAAAATGGCTTAAAATAAACTAATAGTTCTTTTGAAATGACCAAATTTATTTTGTTAAGCTTTCAAATAAAAACTCTTGTTTGTCTTGGCTTAAAACAAAACTGATACTAGAGCGAATTTCTTATTAATACTATTGTAGTCCTTGCATTTAAAAATAATAATCGGGAATAACATCATGAAATATTTCTTAAATATATTATTTTGTAAATAAATATTTCGGTTATTTAATATACACGCAAAAATGTGTGTTTTTTTAAATTAGCAAAAACATTAGTGTCATTTTCTAAACATTATATTATATTCTATACATTCATACATATTCCTAATTATGTTGGTTGAAAAACCTTTCAAATTTAAATATATCACTATATAATAGTATACAACTTTAATATAATATGAATTTGTTAATGAAAATTAATACTTTAAAAAAATATATTTAGAAATTTCATGAAAATATTATCAAATTATTAATTACAGAGTACAATAGATGTCTATTTGTTTGTGCAGCTGGATCTGTGTGTAGTCGTGTTGAAGAACACATCGGTTTATTTTACAAGCACGTAAACAACACCACAATTACAATAAAAGATAGACAACATTTAACTTACAAAATTAATAGATTTAAAGACATATATTTAAGTGGAAGGATTCCGCTTCTAGCTAAGAATAAAAGTTATTCAGGTACATGCTGGATCGAGTAATATACCTTTTCCCAGTACGACTGTCTATAAGCCAATAAATACACCAGACTGTGCTAAATATTATTATTTCGCTGGATTTGAGAACGTAACGTAGATGCTCCTCTACAAAAACGCGGGAATTGCTCTTCTCCCCGAACGCCGCAAGGTAGGAGTGTGCATGCTTGCGTAGGTGGAACCACACATTCATTCCAGAAGAGCAGATTCAATTACATAACAGCTTTAAAATGTTACGCATAAGACAAAAGTAAATACCTTCTCCCAATCGTATTTTCAAGGATGGAAAATTCCAATAATTAGGAGTTAAGAAGTAAGGAGTTATTTTAGAGGAGAATTAACATCTTGCTGGGCTTTCAAAGTAATTTTTCTCTATGTACTATCGTTAAATGTAATTGTTATATGTAATTTAAAGATTTATTGTCTTTTTTACAGTTATGATTGAGCAGATATTAACATTTTATGTGTTCAAATATGCATGTACGTATACTATTTAAGATTTAATTTCCATTTTTGTCAAACAAATTAAAATATTTAATTTGAATCCTCTATTCACTTTTCTGTTCTTTTAAAAATTCGAGCTCCATTACGTTTCACTTTACATTTTACGCGATTCAATGTTAAATTTCAAAGGACCTCATTATTATCCCTCTTAAATTTAAAAGTGAACAGCTTTATTTTTTTTAAATCATTTGCTTCTTATAGCAATTCAAAGGTTTTGACATCTTAATGTGAAATTATTTATGTTTAATCAATTATATTTTATTTTATTTTAAGGTCAAGTGACTTTTCTGAATGCAATTTATTCCATTGTTTCTTATTCTAGTAGTAATTAATGCTAAAATCGTTATTTATTAAAGAATTTGAGTTCAGCATAGCTTTCGTGCATCTCATTAGTTGACTGTTTTACTTGCTTTCAAATTAGATTTTGAAGTGTAATAAGAGAGATCGAAAGAGAGATATTTAAAAATATTTTAACGTTTACCGCATTTTAGTGACATCAGGCAAACACATTTAATTAACTAGGTGCGGTTGAGTAATATTACATATCGCATAATGAAATGAAGTAATTCAAATAAAAATTTTGTGATAGTTAAAAACAATTCGACAATGAAAGAATAAATTCCAGAAAAATGATCGACGCTGGAAGTAGTAAATAAATAATATTATTATTCTGCCAAAAAGTAAGACCAATTAATTTTTTTTTTCAAAAACTGTGTATTTATTCTTCCAAATTTGTTTCATCGCTTTCAAAGTAATCTCGCCCCCTTCCCCCCTCCCGGACACAATGCACTTATGCCAGCATTTCTTCCAATCCTCAATGCATGCTAAAAAGTCATTGGCTGCGATGGCCTTCAAAGCGAGCTCCGATTCACGTTGAATCTCTTCAACTTCTTCTTCTGTTCTTCAACAGATTCTTCTTTGAACTGTTTATAAGACTTCTAAACATTTCTTTCCGACATAGGAATGTTCACCAAATGCCTCCTGCAACATTCTATACATTTCCGCAAACAAAATTCAATGCAAGTTCTTTGTTCAATTAATTCATTCAATCATTCAATTCAAAAATCGCCGGAATCAGTTTTAGCGTCTCACAAAGCCACGCGTAACTCCAACACTAATAGATATTTTGCCGATAAATTTCACACAGATGTCAAGGACAGTGCTAGAAATCTAAAAAAGAAAGAAAATTGAAATTGCATAAGCCCCGAAAATTTTAAATTGAAAATTGGTCTTACTTTTTGGACACAGTAGTATATTAAAACATTTAGTTACAACTTCAGTATTTAAAGATAACCAGTTTAAATTAGAATAGAAGTTTGTTTTTCTTGGAGATTAACAAAATAATTTTTAAAAATTGCGAAATATTAACAAGAAATAATAATATTTTGATATTATATATTATTATATCAAATATATTGTATATTTGATATAATATTAAATTATAAAAATAATAATATAATATAAATAATTATTTTATAATAATTATAATATTTAATAATTTTTTCATTTTTGTTTTAAAGAATACTGTTGTTTCATAAATAATCAATGCCTTTCATCAATGACAATGTAATTCATGAAAAATAAACACTAGAAATAAATAATTTTAGTTTTAACTATTTAAGACTATATCAATACTACTGCGATTCTTACTATTGAATTTTCCTTTGTAGTGTATTAGAAACCCCAGTGGACAACAGCTGAAAAGAATCATTAACAAGATCCAATATACGTGGTTACACAAGAATCCCGCTGAATTCAATCTGAAACAATTTCAGTATTGTCTTTACATTATTACTTATAAAACCTCCAACAATGTCAATATCTAGCATGAATTCAAAACAAGTTAATTACAAGTGTGAGACTTGTGGTAAAGGGTTCCGACAGAATAGCGATTTATCTGTACATATGCGTATTCACACAGGTCTTAAGCCACATGTTTGCAACGTTTGCCAAAAAGCTTTTACACAAAAAGGACATTTAAAGAGGCATTCATTTACTCATTCTGGGGTGAAATTTTATGCATGTGAAATTTGCAAGAATGAGTTTATTCTAAAGAATTCTTTGAAGCGTCATTTTCTTACGCACACGAAAGAAATGCCATTTGAATGCGAAGTATGCAAAAGAAAATGTAGGCGTCAAAGTGCTTTACATGTCCATTACAGAACCCATACCAACGAAAGGCCTTACGAGTGTGAAATGTGCAAGAGAACATTTTCAGCGACTGACAATTTGAAGAGGCATTTGGTTATCCATACGAACGAAAAGCCGTTTGAGTGTGGAATTTGCAGTCGGAAATTTACTCAAAAGGTCCATTTGCAAAGTCATCTGTTGATTCATTCTAAGGAAAACCCCACTGTGGAAGAAGTTTCTCCCAAAGATGCCATTTAGCGAGACACGTGCGTACACATACTAAACTAAAATTGTAGTATGCTGTGTAAAACAGCATTTCAATGTTGTATTTATATAAAAATCTATGACCATTTCATTTATATGCTTAATGTTAAATTTTAGGGAATAAATGCTTTTTGTTATTTCTTTAAGTTTACATATCCGATTTTCGAATTTTACAATAAATGATTTTTTTTTTTAATATTTTGTATTTTATTCTTTTATTTTGTATGCATCTGTGTGATCTTTTATTGATATTTTATATGTAATTATTATTATATGAAATTTATTTTTTTGTTCTTTCGAACAAATTTAGAAATATTTTCAGTGTACGAAATATAATTTTTATATACTGTAAAAAAAAAAAAATTTTATTTAAAAAATTTTTTCACGAAATAAAGCTTAAACGAACATTTTGTTGAATAGTCTAATGATATTTACTCTTAGTTTTATATTTTGATAATCATGTTTTGCAGACATTCGTTAGAAAACGGTATATTAATACAGTTTTGTATTAAAATATGCCATATTAGTGTGTAATAAAATAATTTTTATATTGCACAATTTTTATTAAAAAAATTATATAATTGAAATATTCCAACAAATTATAGGTAGATATATTAAATTATGCGTAAAAAACCCTTTAATTTTATGCATAAATGACTTTTATGCCAGGAATATTAAAACTATCGACGTTATCAAGAAATAAAATCTTTATTCTTAATTGATATTGTTTTAACATAATGAAATCGTATGAAAAATGAAAATTGCATTTATATGTGTAATGTTTAGTTTTAATGTATGATGATTAATAATTGTTTTTTATTTTGCAGTTTGCATATCCTATTTTTGTATTTTAAAATAAATGTTTTAAAAATATTTTGTGTTTTAAAGAAGAACAATTGCATATAAAATAACTGAAGATGCTTATATAATTTACTGTGTAATTCATTTTCTTTTCTTTTGAATAAATTTTAAAATATTTTTCTTTTTGGAATGGTTATTTGTATGTTCTGTAAGAAAAATATTTTTACAATAATTAAACTTTGTTTTAAATAGCCCACCAAATATATTTTTTGTGGAATATTCGAAGGATATTTACCATTAATTTAATAGTCTGATTATGGTTTCATAGAAATTCGTTGGGAAATATTATTTTAGTATACTATTTAAATTTAAAATGTCTTGGTGTTTGTTCAATAAGCTACGTATTTTTATTAAACTTCTTAAAAATTAATTTTATTTTAAATCGTCTAGAAACATAGTATTTTTTTATAATTTTAAGATCATGAATATTCTGCAATCAAAAATTTATGTAATTGAAATGTACAATCAAATTATAATGCAGGTATATGCAATCATGAATAAAAAGAAAATTAATAATTTATATTTATGTGTGAATGTCTATTTTGTTGCTGGATTATTATTCACAATTGATATTAATCAAAACGCCAATAATTACTAAGGTTTTACTTGCTATTTAATAAAATCAGGACTATAGTTAATTATTTATAATTTTGGTAATATGTAAATACTAATCCCTATCATATTGCAATTGTATTAGCAAGGTTTTAACGCTAATAAATGAACTAAAGGAAAAGTTACAATAAAACGAATTTTTTAAAGAATATTCGCTGAATTTTTTATCCAATACCATTTTTAAAAAACTGGTCCTTTAGAAAATTGCGGGTATGAAACATTTCGGAAACTGACAATTGCATAAAATGACTTAAATAAATTAGATTTTGGAGAGGTTTTAGGGAAATCAAGAAAAAATAAATAAATAAAAGTTGGTAAAAAAAGTCACTATGGCATAAAAGTTTTGTATGATATCATGATATGTATACTTTAAAAAATTCATAAGAAACAAATCCAAAATATATTACCGAAACCATTATCGAAAATATATTCCCCATAAAAAGAACTATTCAATTATTCTTATTAAATGGCAAGTGTATTTATTCCCAATTGGTGTGCAGAAATATACACTGTCTTGCAGTACTCCTATTTTGCATCGGTGGTAGTGCTGCAACAAAACAGCCCTTGCAGTAAAATAATTCTTCTTCCAAATTTCCGGAAATTAAAACAGAAAGTGCATTTTAATGAAGACTAGAGATAAAAAATATTACGTTCATCATTAAATATAATCATATAATCTAATTAATGGATTTTATGAAATTATGAATGTATCTTCGTAAAGAGATCTACGACAAAACTAAAAAAATTCTTCCCAGCAGAAAGTAAAAATGAGTCTACATTTTATTTTTTGCAAAGAATTTCTTTTACACTTTTGAGTATACATTAAAATTTCGTTAGGCGTGAATTAATTAAAAAGTTTTCCGAATATTTTATTAATACAATGTACGCTTTTCTATTAATAACTTTTTTTGTCGAAAATTTGTTTATGTTAAAAATAAGACAATATAATAATTTAAAAAAACAATCCGTTACAAGATTTATATTTTATTTTAAACTCGTTATCATCCAAATTTATATTTGTTATGAAATTCTCTGAAAAAATGTTTTGGACATCTGCTTAATGAGAAAATATATGGCGTGTCTCGAGGCAGATTGCATCGATTAAGTGCATGTTTATTCTAGGCTAGACCAAATAAATTTTGCTACATTATGTTTTAATACTTTCAAAACAAAATATCCTTTTAAAGTTTACTTTTAATCTTTGATTGCCTTCCACCATAAAGAGTATTTTCAAAGGAAACGCTTCCGCACTTTCAAGACACAATTTGCACTTACTTAGTGTCAATGAAATGATGGTAATGGCCTCTGGGCTTTTACATTTTCTTAAGTACAGTCGCAGATATTCACTGAACTTGCATGTCTAGAAGCTTTAGAAGGACTAATTTCTTGTAATATGTAATTTTTTAAATGTTTATGTTTGAATATGAATTAAATTTCAAATCAGTTTAGTACCAATAAACCCATTTACTTTATTTAGTGTTTTGGAACATAAATATTTACGACAGCTTCGAAATATTAATCAAATTTAAGCAGATTCTACTGATTTTTAGAATTATTAGCCAAACCAATTTGACCCTTTGTTTTCATTATCCTTTAATTAGATATGCTACTATGATGATATTCAAATTCCAACTAATTTGTTACCAATAGGAATGATTGAAACACATACCAGATTTAAGTTCTAATTTTAGAATCGACATTGCCAAACTAGGTAAGGAATGCAAATTTGCTGATTAAATTTAAAATAACGAAACCGATGCTAGAAGTAATTTAACAGCAACAATTTCAAAATTTAATACTTTTCACTATGAATAGATTAGATTAAAATAGACTCCAAATTTTTGAGAAATTTTTATTGCATAATTATCTGAAAACAACAAATTTTTCTACAATTGATTACTATTTTTTTCAATTCCTAATGGTACATACTACAGATATGAAATCAAATAAAGCTTTATATTTTTGTATTGGTGTAATACTTGAGACTGACTTATTATAGTGTCTGAAATCAGAAAAATTCTTCGTAACCAAGGCTTTTGGAACTTTTGGACAATCGCAAACAGAAAACAATGAACTCCAGCTGAAATTGTACTGACTAAACATAATATTTTTTGTTTTAATTTCAAAATTATAATTCTTGACAAGAAATATTAAACTTGAATACATTATTTGCTGTGCTCGACAATATATAACATAATTCTCAGCGATAAGGACATTCAAATAGAAATTGAAGAAGTAAACAAACCTGTTTTAATTGTCCTGTCAATAGTCACTTTTTCCGTCAGTCAGTCAATCAGATCCAGGAAAAGTAAATTGGCAAAAAATCCATTTTGCTATTCAAATACTTACCCTTAGTAGCATCTGGAAATGAAACTCAAGAAATCAAAATAACTATGAATTTTTCGTATCGTGAAAAAAATAGCACTTCTATTTCCATCGATGCAAAAATTACAAACTTTGAGAACCCCAACTGCAGTGGTTACATCAAAAGGTTCCATTTCCATAATGATTGTCATCATTAATAGTTGTCTAGCTTGCCCGCCACTGCAGTAACTTGAACCTCACAAAATACTTGCAAAGTGCAGGCAAATCCGGACGAAAAAACAAACCTCGTGTGAAAACTGCTATAATAAAAAAGCTGAGCTATTACAGCCTTCTGCTACAGATAGTACCTGATACAGAAACGAATTGTAGTTTTCCAAAGATGACGTTATGGAATTTAAAGTTCTATATGAGTTTAGGTCATACATTAATTTTAAATCACGTTTAGTTATAGATGGACATTTTTATCATTTGCAATCCCAATTGCAAATGATATATTTGATTCTTAATTAAAAACATTTATGTTATTTTCCACAAAGTCTTGACTGAAATAATTTTTTAATGGTTGTATGATTCAACCACTTTTCTCCTTCTTCATTTTGAAATGAAACAAGTTGATTTTTTGTTTCGTTGAAATTAGTGCCTATGTTATAAAATGCCCCGCGCATCCAAGAAACCAATGAAGATAACTACACCGATACTGCTCAACGTGATCAACTGTGATCAACCCGCCCAACTTGACCCTATCCTAAATAGCGCCTCCTGCAAATCCACCAAAATGTCACGTCAAGTTCAGTTAACCATCTCATGAACACTCCATGAAAGAAATATTTACCGCTTTGGGTAGAATCTGAAGTGCGCATATTGTCTGAAGAATGCGCATGTTGTCTGAAGAATGCGCATGCTGTCTGAAGAATGCGCATGTTGTTGAAGGACGAAACGGACTCCGTGCATGTTCCATTCAAGATCACAGCTAATGATTTCTTTTTCGAATGCTTTGGTTTTTAATTTGAAGTATTTTTCATAATTAAATTTAATGTTTTTATTTAATGTCCAGCCTTCATTTACTTATTATTTTTTACAGCGAGTGAGAGATGCTAGATTGACTTCAGCTCACGCGGTTGCTGTAATTCCAGAGAGATTTAAAATACTAACAACAAGTATTTTCATTTTAGTCGCAGAAATTAAAAGGATTTTTTGGAAAGTTCTCTAATTTCAGAAAACTAAAAAAAATTTATTTACTGAAGCTTAATTGGTAATCTGTAATTGGAATTTTTATGTTTAGATGTGAAATGACGGGAAATGTTATATTTTTTGAAGACTGCTACAACTTCATTGCAGATGAGACACACTGCCTTATCTTTTACAACTGTAAAAAAATATTTCCAGGTTCCATTCATCATTAAAAGCAAGGCATTCTGAATAAACTTTGCGTTTTTTAGTAGCCATTTTGGCGTTGAAATATTTTACGAATAACCCAAACAAGCACTAGCTACGCTATACTTTTAAATAATTTCACCACTATTCACAATAATAAATAATAATATTTAATAATTTCGCCACTATTCCGCAATCTTTGCTTTACGCAATCAATAATATCGGCCACGGTGGCCAGACGACGTCACGATTGGCCATGTCACGTGGTACAAACACCGCGCAATGCATTACTGGGTAACTCGCTGATTTTGAACTAACCCATATTTCACTCCGGTACTGAAACCTATAAATTCATCACGAATCTATTCAAATTAACTAATCTTTTTTCACATCAATTCATTAAATGAAGATTAAAAAATGCAATAAAAAGCAATTCCTTCTTAGTTCAATTGATTTTATTGTAAAATAATGATGTTTCTCAGAAAGATAAATCTGTCGGTGGTCAAGTCCTACTTGTTGTCTACCAGTTCATTTCTTCACATTATCTTTCAATTATGTAAAAATAACTTTAAAAATTTCGTTTGGATATCTAAGTCTCGATGCTTAAATTTTTCAAATAGTGTAAGTTTTCCGATTCAACTTTTTCAATGTCTATATCTTACTTTAAAATACAGAACCGTTTCAAGAGCTGTTTGTACCAGAATAAAAAGATAATTATCCTTTTTTTTTTTTTCATAAATGTAATTATACATTGATGATCCTTGAAAGCATTTATGGGATTAAAATGCAATCTAAAATATCTTACTAGCCTCTAATTGTGAATTGTTGTTTTGTAAAGGATTAAAAAAATAAAAAAAGACCTGATTAGCTTCTGAATTTTGTATTGCACCGATAACAAAAATTAAAAAATTTCTTTTTGGTTTAATAATTTTTATTGGTAAAAATTAATAAATTTTATGCACCTTTATTTTATTTCTTTTCAAATTCCACCAAAGTTACATGTAATCACTGAAATCTAAAAACAATATATTAAAGCATTTTATTATATATATCATAACATACGTTACAGTAGTATCATTAAATCCAGACGACGTATTTATTTTGTTGATCTCCACTATGGGGAAAAAACGCGGTAAAAATATACAAACTATTATCGGGTTTATATAATATTATATACAATTGTACAATATTTTTTAATTTCACAGTATTTAAAAATAAATAAAATTTAAAAATGTAATCGGATGGGTTACTGATAATATTTAGAATTTAATGTAAGGACAAAAAGGATAAAAGCAATCTTAAACAAAGAAAGAAAAACTATAGAATTCCAAACAATTTTCTTTTCTTGAAAATCTCATTTACACTTAGAAATAAAATTGTTTTGGAGATCTTTATAAATAATTTTACATTTTTTAATTATATAATTATTAGCTGAAAGAAATCAAAATGGTAAAAAAACCCACGGACTCCGCTCAATAAAACAATGCCCATGATTTTTTTGTGTAATAAATTGCATAGATTAGAACACAGCACAGCACGATAAATTCTCTTTTATGGCATGGCACGGAACGCGTTTTTATTTTTATTGTAACCCTACTGCCCACTACTCGTTTGCGCGGGAACTACGTTAAGAAGTATTTCTTGCTCTTTCATTTTCTATCCATTGGCATCTGCTAAGTATATATATTTATTTCTAAAATGCATTTAATTTTGTTATCTCCTAGATGTTATTAAAACCTATTTTAATCAATTTAACAATTATACTTTATATTATTATCAATTATTGTTTTCTTTGTCTTGAGGCGTCGTTCAAATAGTGTCCTGTGTATTAAGCATTCCTTTTATACTTATTATTTTACCATATTTTTATGCATATGGTGTTATTTATATATTTTATCTTTAAAAATTAATTAATAATAAATGTAAGTATTTAAATTATTTATTTGACATTAACATTTTGTCAACCGTACGTATTAAAAATTATCTTAATTTAATAGTAATTATAACGAATCACTTAGTACTTTCATTTAATATTAAAATTAATTAATTGTAAAGTGTTGTTTAACTTACAAGAACGCATACAGCGAACCTTGTTTTAAAAACTTTATCTATCTTAACATTTATGTGATCTTATTTATTTATTTTAATATTTATATATTTTTAATGTTAATCGAAATAATGTAATGTTTATTCATTTTTGTTCATTTACTGTAATATAAAATCTATTTTATTTTCACTATAATTTACATGTTTTGTTAATAATTATTTTAATATCTAGATATTTTTTATTTCAATATTTTTAATGTTAAGCCAAAATTATGATATGGAGGTACAGGGTACTCCAGGTACCCTATGTACTCCAAATAAACATCAACCGTTACTTTTGCTGCATTTCCATTTTTTTGTATATAATTTGGCTTGTAAAATTCCTTCGTACTAGAATTAGGTCTCAGACCTTTATTTCTAATCCCTGGAACTCTGCATTGTTAGTTTCCAACCTCTAAGGGGGGGGGGGGAGAACTAGGAAAGCTCCCCTAGTTTAGAAACATAATTTGGTTTTTATTTTTCATAAAAGTTTACTTAATTTACCAAATGTAATGCCGTAAATTTGACTTTTTTAATATTTACGATTTTCTAATATATTGCTACTTTAATAGGTGTACACTGAGTTTTGTGATTGACTATATTTCATCTACTAACTTTGTCTGGCGTTATTTGTGTGACTTCATTTCGTTGGTGTCTATCTTATGTGTATGTAATTGTGTTTTTGCAATTTTTAAATTTTCATTGGCTTTTTTACAGTTATAATATATACCTGTCTGATTTAGAATATTTTAGAATTTTAAATATTCAAATGCATATTTATGTCATTAAGGATTTCATTTCCATTATTGTCAAACAAATTGAAATATTTTATTGGCAAAATCTGGTTTGAATCCTCTGTTCACGTTGTTGTTCTTTTAAATATTAGAGCTCCATTATGGTTCACTCTACATGTTACGCGATTCACCAATGTTAAATATGATACTTCTCCTCAATTTACTTGCCAAGAGCATCTCTTTTGTAAATCTCTTGTTTCTTATTGTTAATCAAACTGGTTTTTTTATTAAACTGGTTTGACTGGAATTTTAACGTTTAAAATCTTTCAAAATATTTTGAGTACTTTTATATTATGTTATGTTTAAGGCAATTTTCTAATTCCAATTTATTCTATTGTTTATTATTTTATTATTATTTAATGTTAAATGTATTATTTTGTTAATGAATCTGAGTTCAGGATAGTTTTTTGTGCATCACATTAAAATACTGTGTCCTGCTTTTGAATCTTGATGTTACTAAATTAGATTTTGGAATCTTTAAAAATAGATCGAATAATGTTTTGAGGTATATTAAGAATGTTTGATCAATATCAAGAATGTTTTGATGTATTGGGTCATTTTAGTTGCTATCAGCGAATTACTTTAATTTGCTATAGGGGTTGAGTAATATTTGGTTTTCAAAATGTATACTATTTAGTATCGTTTGCTGACCGCATAATGAAATGACATAATTAAAATGAAAATTTTGTAATGAATAAAAATTTAGTAAAACAATTCGGCACTATAAGTATAATTTTCGAGAAAATGATTAACGTTAGAAATAATATACAAATTATTAGTCTTTTTTTATTATATGGATCTATTTCAGTATTTATAGAAAACTAATTTAAATAAGTACAGTTACTTGTTTTCTGTTGAAAAAACAAAATAGTTTTGAAATATTTTTGAATATTAACTATCGAAGTTTATATATTAGCTTGTTTTAAAGGACTTTGTTTAATGAATAATGGCAATAGTAGATAATTTACTTATTTAATAACGAATAAATAAAATGTACTATTAAATATTTTAAAAAGTATCAATATTATTCATTATTAATATCTACTTTCTTCTCTAGAATATAAGTATCTTCATTGGACAACAGCTAAAATAATCAACATACAGATTACGCAAGCGAAGAAACATTTTTTTGACATTGACAGAAATTTTTATAATACCTTTATCATCCAGCATGAACGTAAAACAAGAGCGTTACCAGTGTAAGACTTGTGGACAAGTGTTCCGAAAGAAATGTAATTTATCCCAGCATGAGCGTATTCATACAGGTCTTAAACCGTATGTTTGTGACGTTTGCCAAAAGGCATTTAACCGCAAAGGAAATTTAAAGATACATTCATTTGTGCATTCTGGAGAGAAAAATTATGTATGTGAAATTTGCAAAAAAGAGTTTATTCAAAAGTCACAATTGACGTCTCATTTACGTACACAGACGAAAGAAATGCCATTTAAATGCGAATTATGCAAAAGAAAATTTTCACGACGAAGTAGTTTACGTATCCACTACCGAATCCATACCAGAGAAAGACCTTACGTGTGCGAAATTTGCAACAGAAAATTTTCAGAGAAGGGCAGTTTAAAAGATCATTTGCGTATCCACACGAATGAAAAGCCATTTGATTGTGAAATTTGTAATCGAAAATTTGCAATAAAGAGCAATTTGAAGCGCCATCTATTGATTCACTCAAAAGAAAAACCACACATTTGCACACTGTGTGATAAATCGTTTCGTCATAAAGGAGCTTTAATTGTACATTACCGTATCCATACGCAAGAGAAACCACACGCATGCGACACATGTGGAAAAAGTTTCTCACAAAAAAACTGTTTAAGAAGACACATGCGAACACATATGAAACTGAAATTTTAATAATTTTTTTAATTCATTTAAACAAAAAAATGGACTTATTCGTTGTTGTTGCTGATAATTTTAATTTCTTGTGTCTATTGTTAAATTTTATAAAATGATAAGGTTATATTTTATGCAGTTTGCATAACCGGTTTTAGACTGTTAAGATAATTGCTTTCAAATTTGATATTTGCCTTTTATTTTAAATACTATTATTCCTTCATATGCTTATATTAAAAAGTAAGATGTAATCAGATAGTTGTTCTTTTGGATAAATATCTTAATATTTTCTTGCTATTTATGTTTAATTTCCTATTCTATATTAAAATCATGAATCTTAATTATAAGAAACATTTGTATACATTTTCGATGAAATAAAATTCTTGTGAAACATTGCTGCGACATTTCTTTTTTTTTTTTTATGTGCAACGCAATGATGAATGTTTTTATGAACTTTTACTGATGAATTTTCATAAATGTTCATTAGGAAATGTCATAATATAAAGAATATTTTAATTAAAAAAATGTTATTTGCGGTTTATAAACGTATTAATCTTAACAATTTTCTCTGGGATTTATAGATTTCGATATTTAGTTTCCCAGTATTCGTTATCTATATTATTATTTTTTCTTATTTAAGATAATGAATATTCTGTGACTAATAAATCATAACATTGCAAGGTTATATCAAATTATAATTATGTTTATGCTATCCTGTATAAAAATAAAAACATTAATAAGCCTGGCAAAGAATATCCATCGTTGATATTTAAAATAAAGTCATTATTTTTAAAGATTTTATTTTTAATATAAATAGGACTATAGCATTTTGATACTGCGACTTTTAGGCAATTTACTACTTACTTTCATATTGAAAGCATGTGGCATAAAATGACTTGATACAAAAAATATTTCGAGTGCTTGGAAGTGTTTTAATTGAATTAAAGAAATCGTTCCTAAAACGTAATTTTTTTTTGTATGATATTGAGATGACTTAAAACAAGCAACATAAAACATTTCCTCAATTATATTCTATGCTTCAATGTATTATTTGTCAATAACAATATTTTGTATTTTAAGATTGTGAGTATTCTGTAAGTAATAAATCATATCGAATTAGGAATACATTCATCTCATTAAGATACTGTATAAATAATAAATTATTTTCTTATTTCTTTTAAATAAATTTAAAAAAAAATTGATTGCTTTTAAATGCGTAATGGTTTAAATTTATTTTGCTGTCAGCAGTGCAAACAAAAATTCCACCTTTGGATAGAAATTTAAAAGAAATAATTGCATTTTTAGACTTTTGATAAATTTGTATTGTTGGGTTTTTTTGACACAGGAAACATCGAATTAAGACAAGCTTAAGACCCATGGTGATCTTTATCAATGCTTATAAATAAGTTAATCCAGATTAAAACAGCTTTTAATATATGTTAATCTTTAATTTTGAAAGAATCTTAACTTTGACATTAATTTATCATTAAAGTTTTAAATTTATTTTCAAAACTTTCCTTCCCTAGCAATAAATAAATTTGAAAATGTTTAACATTTAGTAATTTTAAAATAAAATTCTTTTACATTTTTGGTTCACATGAATTAGGCTGTATTCAAAGAGCCATTTTGAAGGAAAAAAAAATACTTCCGAATTATCACGTAAAAGTATGCAACAATTGCTCATAAAATAGTGAAAAAATTGACATGAAGATCAATATTCAATAAAGTCATGGATCTTCCAACAAAAATTATTTCTGCATATAAGTGCACTAACAACCATCCATGCTCACTACTACGTAGAAAAAGGGGGGTAGAACATCGGTGGGCCTCACGCATACCTCGAGCAACTAGCCGACGAGTGAATGGGGATGAAAGTGCCTTCCGGTTAACTGGCCAGCATTTACGTTTCTTTTGGGAGAAAATCCGGGAAAACTCCCACCTGGCAACCCGACTATCGACGCCGAGACACAATCGCCATCGAATCTCTTCGTTTTTGAAAGAGTGACTTCAACCATGCCGCCAGCTGATTCGAAGCGGAGCCCTCCTGCATGCTAGCTGCGGACATTGCCATGGGCACGTTACACTGGGCCAGATGTTTAAATATATTCCGAATCACTAACATCATCCACGCCACAGCCAGGATTCGAACCTGAAGCCTATAGTACTAAAGAGCACAGACCGAGTAGGCCATCAGGCCGACTACAAACGTTGGAAGGAAGTAAAATAAAGAATATTTTTACTTTATACAAAACATATATTAATCCCATACTTGATTCTATTTTTTAATTTTAAATAAAATATTGAATTTCCAAGCGTTAAATAGTTTGTAGAACTAAAAAAAAATTATAGTCAATTATGAATTAAAGATATTTTTAATATTATTTCGTTTTCTGTGCATAATATATTGTAATCCTTCTTAATAGATGCCGAAACAACCTCATATGTAAAATTACAATAATCTTAATGAAAATTATAATGGCGAGAATTTTATGCGAGGTTGTTATAATAAGGTTGATTTCATCTCACTTAGTGCACTATTTAAAATCTGGTATCGAAACAAAAGTGATTAGTTGTGACATCACATCTCTTAAAGCATTTAATGAAACGAGTTGAAAACACAGGGCAGATGTATTGGTTAACATTTATAGTGCAACAACTTAAGAAAATACTTACAGAAGGTAAAACCTTTCGTGGCAACAGAGACTAAAAAGTATAATTTTATGTTGGTTGATTAGTATATTGTATCTTGTTAAAACTAAAACTTGATATTTTATTTCGATAGCATTTGAGTAAGTTTAGATAATAAAACGTTAGCAAACATAAAACTCCATTTTACAAGTCTCATACTTGAAGCAGAGAGACATATTAAACTCGCAATCCAAGTAGAAGGTATTTGGTAAATTAAAATTTATTGATATATTAGTTTTTGAGAAAGTATTTGTATTTCGTGAAATTAAGTTCATCATGTGTTTCTGATGTTCGTATTTTTTTTTAGTCGAAAATTTAATCCCTAGATGTGTAGAATCGCAAACCTTTAGGCAGAATTAATTGAGATGCTGCGTTTTAAGAAATTAAGAATATTATTTCATTGTAGATATTTTATAAATATGAGTTATTAATAGTTCCGTTAATTATTGATAATTGTCAGCTTTGAAAAGTTAAGCAAAATATCGTTTAAAATGAAGAAATTCTGAAAATATAAAATATTTTTATTTAATATTCATTTTTCTAAAGTTTAAGTATAATGCGTTTAGAATACAAATTTGATAAAGTATACTATTTCAATGGAATAGAAACAAATATTAATTTACTTGGAATGATTATTTTTTTTTATTTACGAAACTGTATTAAGCATTTCAACTTGTTGCTTATATTAAACACAGACAATTGTAGTAAGATTTCAAAATATTCTTTAGAATTATTTAATAGATACAGGATTATATTCATTTCAAATAGTTGCTGTGTTATAATATTTTTGACCCTATTTTACTAATTAATTGACACATTTTAAAATACTCCTTATTAATACAGTGGTGCTTTGGTTAACGACAGTAAGCCTTCCCCGTATTAACCTCTTTAGCCTAAATCCTCATTTTTAGAAGTGGGATTCTATATAATATTTAACTAAAATCAATGAATTTGGTCCTGAATCTTACTATAAATATTGAAAACTTAAATAAATCTCATTAAATTGTTTAAAAAATATGGTACATGTAATAATTTTATTGTAATGCTATGAAAAAAATAACATTAATGAGTTGTTCATGAATATGGTTTTTCAGAATTATAAGCAACAAAAACATTTGCACTTAATTCGGAGTTTCTGATGAGCTCTGGGATTTCATTTTTTTTTGTCTTCAAGCCATATTTCGATTTCGGATGAAGTTTCATTTTATTTACATTGCTGTTTGAGCCAATAATTATTTCACTTCCCCCATCTCCATTTCGAAGTAAAGTTCATGAGCATTTGCCTCAATATCATTTGTCAGTTTTACCTGCTGCGCCTTCACTACCAAATGAAAGGTACGGTTTCTTCCACGCTACTTGAATCCTGAAAGTGTATGTCGTCAAGCAAGATTTTTCTTCGCCCTTCCTTCAGTTCTTTTAATTTGATGCATGCTATTGTTAATAAAAGCAAGTGGACTAATAACTATTATAACCAACTATTTGGTTAATAACTATTATAATAACTATTGGTAATAATAGTAAGCATAATCTGGATAACCAACTATTTGGGTATCCAGATTATGCTTACTATTATTGTACTCGTATTGATACTCGCATTAGAATTTTTTGAGTTTTGTACACTCATGTCCATAAATTAAGGATAATTCAGAATCCCACAGAAATTGAACTCTAAAATAAAAATTTCACCTGTAGAATTATCACACACATCTTGAAGAAGAGTATGCAAATTACAGGAAACCACCAGATGGCGCGGATAGTACGTCACAATGACGAGAGTGTAAGAGAGGGGTATATAAGGAATGGTGGCAAAGAAGTAAAATTGTTCACAGGCACTTTAAAAGCCTTTCAGTGCAATAACCGCATAGTTATGGCACAAAGGAAGCATTTGGAGGATTTTTTACGTGGTACAATTATCGGACGACTGGAATGTGGACGTACCCAGCTGAAGGATCCGAGGAACTCGGAATCGCCCAGAGTGTCATCTCCAGGCTTTGGCAACGATTCCAAGATGATGGTAATGTGAGTAGATGTTACAGCACAGGTCTCTCCCTAGTTACAACGCCGAATGAGGACCGGTATTTAGCAGTTACTGCCAAAAGAAACAGACGGAGCGCAGCATTAGACCTGTCTCTTCAGCTCTCTTCAGCTACCAGTACGACAGTTTCAAGGCAGACCGTGTACAGACGCTTAGGGCACATTGGTCTATATGCTCGTAGATGTCAGATGTGTTCCACTTACCGCAACTGACTGTCGCCTGCGATTAACCTGGAGTAGAGAGCATGCATTATGGACACCGCAACAGTGGTCTTGTGTGATGTTTTCCGACGAATCCAGGTTTAGTTTACAGTCTGATTCTCGACGGACTTTCATATGGAGAGTGCCAGGTACCCGTTACCACCAAGAGAACACCATTGAACAACACCGTTACGGTGGTGCAGGATGGCTCGTTTGGGGATGAATTATTCTTGGTTCCAGAACTGACCTGCATGTTCAAAGTGTAACGATGACAGGCCACATCTATCGGGATGTCATTCTGGAACAACATGTACGTTTGTTTCGGGGCGCCATGGGTGCTGAATTTCTGTTTATGGATGACAACTCCCTTCCTCACCGTGCAAGCATTGTAGACGAATGCCTTCAATTGGAGGATATCACTCGTATGGATTGATCAGCATACTCACCGGACTTGAATCCAATAGAGCATGTGTGGGATATGCTTGGCCGACGAATTGCAGCCCGTCAACCCCCTCCCACCTGTCAACCGGAACTTCGGAGGGCATTGCTTGATGAGTGGTGTAATATTCCCGAAGATCAGATCGATAATTTGATACTCAGCATGCCTAGGCGTTGTAAGGCCTGTATTGCATCGGTTGGGAGACATACTTCATATTAACTATCATACTAACCATGTTATACTGTTTTTTGTAAATAGGTTCTTTTTTGAAATTTGCTCCAGGGAGTAAAAATCGCAATTTTTATTAATAATGTCAAACATATAGCATCTTTTTTGCTCTTTACCTTTTGTTTAATAAATAGACTTTACAAATAAGTCAAATTTGTATTGCTTCTGTCTCTTTCTTTGCCTGAACTTCATTATCCTTAATTTATGGACATGAGTGTATTAGTGCAGTTCAGGGAATTCGGAGAGGCATTTCTTGCACATTTTTATCATTTTGTGTAAAAACATTCTCAATTATAAGTCTTAAGAAAATCATTTTATATAATTGAAATCATTTCTTCAATTAATCATTCTACTATACCAATTTCACTTGCTAGTGTCATTCAGTATTCTCTATCAAGATATATTCTATTCTCTATAAGATCAACTCTCATTCTATCTAGGATATTCTCTATCAAGATTAACCATTGTATATATTAATTCAGTGGATGTTTTATTTATTAAATAATTGTGGTGAAAGATTAAACATTGATGTATGCATGTACAATACAATTTAAACTTTAACTAATCAAACTGTATTTAGTAAAACTTTGACTAGTTAATCTCCTCCAAGTTTTCAGTTGAAAGTACTACTGGATTATTTTAGTATGCGTTGTTATTGTTTAATGCGGATAGTAATTAAGTCTCGTGAATTAAATTTCACGTGTTTCTTAAAACTCGGGAAATGATTATTTGCAATTTTAAAAAAGTTAATGAAATAGTGTCTTTTAAGAATATTGAATACTTGTGTTGTAACTGGTAATTATCCTGTTGTGTGTGGGTAAGGGGTATTTCCTTTATTTTTTGTATGAATCCAGGAATGGTAGATAACCCCTCCCGGTCACACGGTCAGGTCCAAAAGAACCGTTCGGTTTGGTGGGACCCCTTTTTTGGAGTTTTTGTGGGCAGAAAGGAAGACGCGTTGAAAGCAGAGCGAACGATGTGCGACAGTGCGCGAGCCTGGTACACAATTTTTTGCTGCGAGAATGGCTACATGGATAATTTATATCTATGTCCATCTTTGAATTTCTGGTGAGCATTCTTTTTTCGTTAAAAGGTTTTGAGGCTACTGGTAAATCACTGCCTACACACTCATGGGAATATTTCATTTGAGGTATGCGTAATATTATGATTGCTTCTCTATAAACATTTTTTATTTATTCTGTTTTAAGTGCCAATGTAAAAATCCTAAATTTGATTGTAATTGTATATATTAGTATTCATTAAAAGTAAAGGTAAATTAGTTGTTTGTTTCAGTATTAATTTTCGTATTTATTTTAATTGTTTTTATATTAATGTTAACTTATTTGGCCGTCCTACGAGTATACGTAGACTAACGGCATCATTTCTATGTCGGTTTTAACAACTTGCAAATTGTACAATAGCGTAAAAATTCATTTCTAAGTTCAGAAATCTTAAAATGCTATGTTTCGTTGAATGTTTTCGGTCAGTTGTTTCAATGCTGTGCGTCGTAATTTTATGCATTGCGAAAACCTCCCAATTTCATGAAGTCATTCAAAATTGGCGACGTTGATTTTTATAGCTTGGCTTTTAAGTGACTGAAGTATGTGGAACAATTATTAAAATATTCAGATTTGTGTTTTCACGTATAAACAAAGTTTTTAATCTATTAAATAGTAGGATGCTTCAGTATGTTTACAAATACAATAGTTCGTACAGTAGAATTGGTGCAGGAGTCGGTGCGTTTTAAGAGAAATGTTTTTTTTTATTTCGCTTTAAATACCATATTTCGCATCACCAGTTGCGAAATGTGAAAAATGATCAGTTAAAATGATTGTAATGTAATTTTTTTCCCCATAGTATGCAAAGATAATTTGGTTTTCATTTTTCTGTAAAATATTACTTAATATTGCCGTATATTTGACTTTTTAATATTTACGAGTTTCTAATACGATATTTTTACTAGTTGTACACTGATATTTAGGACTGACTATATTTGATCTATTAATTTTTCTGGATTATTAGTGCGATTTGATTTCATTGGTGTCTATACTACATATAACGTTGTTTTTGTAATTTAAATTTTTATTAACTTTTTAACAGTTATGATTTATACATGTCTTGTTTAGGAGATTTTAGCATTTTAAATGTTCAAATACGTATTTAATCCATTAAGGTTTGCTTTTTCATTATTGTGGAACAAATTACAATATTTCATTGCTGAAATCTGGTTTGAATGTTCTTTTCAATATTAGAGCTCCATTATGATTGACTCTACATTTTACGCGATTTACAAATTTTAAAAATACTTTATTAATATTTCTCTTCAATTTACTTGTCAATAGCATTCCTTCAGTAAATAATTAATTTATTATAGTTCTTAATATTATAATCTTTCAAAAAATACTTCGAGTACTTTTTATACTATGTTATGTTAAAGTGACTTTTCTGATTGCAACTTATTCTATTGCTTATTATTCTAATGTTAATTAACATTCAAACAATTTTTAATGCATTTGAGTTCAAAATAGATTTCGTGTATCACATTAAAATACTTGATCCTGCTTTTGAATCTTGATGTTATTAAATTAGATTTTGAAACGTAACAAAAGAGATCGAAAGACGAATATCAAGGATGTTTTGAGGTATTGCCGCCTTTTAATGCTGTCAGCCAGTTACACGTAATTTACTACTGAGGTTGAGTAACCTTTGGTTAACATGTATAATGTTTAGCATCGTTTGCTTACCGCATAATGAAATGAAATAATTCAAATGAAAATTTTGTGATGATTAAAAATTTAGTAAAACCATTCGGCAATATAAGAATAAAATTCCGAAAAATAATGAACTTAGAAGTACTATATAAATTTTATTAGAATCCATATAATAAAAAATGACTATTTCAGTATTTATAGAAATCCGATTTAAATAAAAACAGTAGTTCGTTTTTCTAAAAAGACTAAAAATATTTTTTAAACATTGTGAAATATTAACTGCATAGTTTTATATATTGGCTTGTTTTAAAGATTGACATTAATTATTCATTAAACAAAATCAGCGGTAATATACTAATTTAATTACGAATAAATAAAATTTACTGTTAAATATTTAAACGAATATCAATATTATTCATTCTTAACATTTACTTTTATTTTCTGTAGAATATAAGGACCTTCATTGGACAACAGCAGGAAATAATCAGCAAGATACAGATTACGCAAGAACACGCTACATTGAGACGAAGAAATTTTTGGCTTTATATTTCTTATCTTGCGCCATGTCAAAATCCAGCATTAGCAAAAAACAAGAGGATTACGAGTGCGAGACTTGTGGTAAAGTGTTCCATCAAAAAAAATTTATCCCGGCATCTGCGTATTCACACGGGTATTAAGCCATACGTTTGTGACGTTTGCCGAAAGGCATTTACACAAAAAGGACATTTAAAGAGGCATTTATTAACGCATTTGGGAGAGAAAAATTTTGTGTGTGAAATTTGCAAAAAAGAGTGTAATCAAATGTCTCATTTGAAGTCCCATGGGCTTACGCACACACAAAAAAGGTCACACGAATGCGAAGTTTGCAAGAGAAAATTTGCACTAAAGAACAATTTAAAAACTCATTTGCGTGTCCACGTGAATGAAAAACCATTTCAATGTGAAATATGTAGTCAGAAATTTACTCAAAAGGCTCATTTGCAAAATCATTTATTGATTCAACCAAAACAAAAACCACACATTTGCACTTTGTGTAATAAATCGTTTCGTCTGAAAGGACATTTAATGCGACACTATCGTATACATACGGAAGAGAAACCGCACGTATGTGACACATGTGGAAAAGGTTTCTCACGAAGAGACGAATTAAAGAGACACACGCGCACACATTCGAAAGCGAAATTGCAATATAAATAGAAGAGCATTTTGATAATTCATTTATACAAAAATGATTCACAATTTCTGTTGTTTCTCCTGACAATTGCATTTCTTATGTGAAGTTGTAAATTTTAATGAATATAAGCGTAAGAAACATTTCTTACACAGTTTTTGTAACAAGTTTTATAATTTTAAGATAAGTGGTTTTTTAATATTTTTATTTTATTTTAAATACCACTTCTAATTTATATGCTTTTATAACATACAGTGTAATTCATTTTTGTCTTTAATTAAATGCTAATGTTTTCTTGGTATGAATATTGATTTTTATGTCTTATAATAACAATCGGAATGTTAATTAAAACAAAGTTTTGCTTTAATTTTCAATTTAGTAAAGGTTTTGTCGAAATTTGCAGTGATATTTTTTGTTGAATATAAAATTCAATTAAAAATGGCATTTGTGGCTTATAAAATTGAGAAGATAGAAAATTAAATAGATTTCATAGATACTAGAATTTCGATATTTACCTTCATACTCTTTATCTATAACAATGTTATTTTAAAATCGTAAATTTTCTGTAATTAATAAATCGTATCCCTAAAATGTTCTATTAAACTATATTAAATTTTTTTATGAGCTTTTATTTATTTTTTTTATATTTTTTTTTTACAAGCATAAAAATAAACTTATTGTATACATGGCACTAAATATTCATAATCAATATTAATTAAAAATGTCAATGATTTTAAAGATTTTATTTGTTTTGATAAATTTAAGATGGTAGTAAAATTTTACAGTGTGCAAATGGTAAATTTTTTCTTAATTTAATCATATTTGCTATATCTTAACCTATTTCGTGGCAATTTTTTGGTCGGTTGTTAATAATAAACCAATTTATTTCATTTCAAGGTAGTATGCAAGATGCTTTCTTTGCTTTTCATAAAGATGTTCAATGAACTTGTATCATAGAATAGTAATATAGTTTTGATACAGAATAATACCAAAGCTGTAGTAAGAAAAATATATTTTTTGGGGCAGGGTGTCGTCTGCATTTATTGCTGTTAGAGAAGTACCATTAAATGTACTGGGGAACAGGGAAGATATTTGGACGATTTATTGCTTGTGATTTTGTGTAAAAAATATTTGAAAATTGACTTTAATTTTGAAACAAACTTTGTAAATCCACGTTTAGTGTTTAAAATCTGCTTCCAGAAATAAAAAATATTATTATAGCACGCCAATGCAATAAGTTAACGCTAACAGTTTTGTGCAATTTTTATAAATTTAAATTCGATAATGTAACAAAAAATAATAAAAAAATTTTTATGAAAGAAAAATTCTGAAAGATAAATTCAGAATAAATTAAAACGTTCAAGCGAATGTTTATTATTTACAGATGCTTCAAACATTGCATTTCACGATAATTTAATTTTTCAATAAATTAAGAGCACGCATATTATAAAAAAAATTGTGCAAATAAATAATTATAATTTATGACAAAAGTGCATATAAAGAAAAAACTAAACATTTGTTTGAGATATGCATATTTCATGTAACTCCAGCCTAATTTAAGATAATTTTCTCAGATCATTAGATGCGAAACCTCCTAATCTTGACGAGAATTATAGTAAATCACTATAATTCTTTTACTTTGGTTTGTAAAGACATTTCTAAAATCCAAGTTTAGTGTTTAAAATCTGCTTCCAGAAAAAAAAAATATTTATCGTATATTTTAAAAACAGTATCGAGTCGAGCATTGGGTAAAATCAGATAGGCGCGTGCGGCATGTTGGTCAAGTTTTTAGTGTTCTTGAATTGGGTACCACAGACTTAAGGTTCGGATCCTGGTGGTGGCATGAATTATTGTTAGTGGTTCAGAATCCTCTTTCAACTGTCGATCTCTTTCTGCTTAGCCGAAGTGCGCAAAAAATGATTGTAGAGCGACATGTCAAACTGAAGAGCACGATGGTCGAACGATATTATTTTCTAAGAATTCTTAAAAAAGTGTGGCAACAGAGTTGAAACAGTTCATTTTATCATTTTAAATACCAATATTTAAGGAAAGAGATTTATCAAAATTACCACATTTCAGAAACCATTCCAATCTCTGAAATTACAGGTAAATAGTTTTGATTCTACATTGAAATACAGTTGAAATTGCATTGTTTAAAAATTCTGTACTTTTCCAGTAGAAAATTTATTTTGTTGATGTATGTAAATGAAACATTTCAGATCGAAGAACAGTTTCTATTTACAGTATTCTTCGCATTAAAATTAATTATCGGGCATAAATTCATGAAATATATTTCTTAAATTAGTGTTATTTTGTAAATAAAAACTTCAGGTATTTAGAGTAAGGTTTATATGCAAAAGAAAAATTTAATTAAAAAAAATACCGTGACATTTTCTAGAAATAGGAAACCCTTGTTTAGGTTAGTTGAAAAATTTCGCACATTTCAAAGATTCACCTCTTCATCATAGTAAGTTTAAAGTGTTATAAACATGTGCAGTGACGAATTTCGGCTTATGTCCGCGAGGTCCGGGCCTAGGGCGGTAAATTTTTAGTCGCGCCAAAATTTTTGTGGCGGCAAAAATTTGAAATCGATTTTGTTTATCAACTGTTACGCCGAATTTTATTGCTTCTCTTCTTGCTTTGACAACCTCAAGATGTCAATATTTAAAGGGTTGAATTATTTTTTAAAATAATTAATTATGTAGGTAGTAAAAAAAATTTCGTTATGTATAGCATTTATCTATGGACGTTAGAGTTTTCTTAAAAAATTTAAATGTAGTGTTTGTTTGCTCATCATTATAACGCAAAATATTAATCAATCATATTTAATTATACCTTTGTCCGGTTATTCAAAAGCTTTACTATTTTTTTTTAAATTTTAAATTAAAATTTTATAGTTCAAAGGAAATTTAAAAATCTTTATTATAGTATGCTATATAAAATGAAAACTATTTTTGGGGGATTATTTTGCTGATTTACTTTATGTTAAAAATAATAAAATAGTAGTTTAATGTGGTTAGAGATATGTGAACACCACAGAATACGAAATAAAATACACGCACACACACACACACACACACACACAATATACATACTACAGAATACGAAATAGCATTATTTTGATATAAATTTGATATTGTTTTAGAATGTCTATTTTAAAGAATGTAGTTGTGTCATAAATAATTAATACCTTTCATCAGTGAAAATATAATTTATGAAAAATAACACTAAAATTAATCATTTCCAGTTATTACCTATTTAGGATTATATCAATATTACTGATTCTTACTATTGAATTTTTCTTTATAGAATATTATAAACTTCAGTGGACAACAGCTGAAAACGATCATTAACAAGATCCAGAATACGAGGTCACACAAGAATCTCACTGAATTCAATCTGAAATAATTTTAACATTGTTTTTTCCATAATTTCTCATAAAACATTCAATCATGTCAACATCTAGCGTTAACGCTAAACAAGAGTATTACCAGTGTGAGACATGTGATAAAAGGTTCCGACAGAAATGTAATTTAACAGTACATGTGCGTATTCACAAAGGTTTTAAGCCATATGTCTGCGACGTTTGCCAAAAGGCATTTACACGAAAAGCGAATTTAAACACGCATTCATTTACTCATTCTGGGGTGAAAAATTATGAGTGTGAAATTTGCAAAAGGGAATTTATTCAGAAGGTTTCTTTGATGTCTCATTTGCTTACGCACACGAAAGAAATGCCATTTGAATGCGAGATATGCAAAAGAAAATTTAGATATCAAAGTGGTTTACATAAGCACTATCGAACCCATACCAAGGAAAGGCCTTACGAGTGCGAAGTTTGCAATAGGAAATTTTCTGACAACGGCAATTTGAAATCTCATTCGCGTATCCATTCGAAGGAAAAGCCATTTGCGTGTGCAGTTTGCAATCGGAAATTTACCCAAAGGAGCACTTTGAAAAGGCATCTTTTGATTCATTCTAAAGAAACACCCCACTCTGGATGAAGTTTCTCACAAAGATGCAATTTATGGAGACACGTGCTTACAAATATGAAAGTGAAATTGTATGTTAAATAAAAGAACATTGATATTTTATATATATAAAAATTTATGACAATTGCATTTATATGTGTAATGTTAAATTTTAATGAATGAGGAGCAGTGAATGCTTTTTTCTTACAGCAGTTTGCACAAACAATTTTAGAATTTTACACTAAATGATTGTTTTTATAATATTTTGTATTTTATTCTACTATTTTGTATGCATTTGCGTGATCTTTTATTTTATATAAAGAAATATTTTATATGCATTTATTAATTATATGCAATTAACGTGATTTTTTTTTTTTTAATTTAAAAATATTTTCATCGTATGAGTTACAATTGTTATGCCTTTAAGACAAAAAAATATTTTTTGCATGATTTAAATTTTCTAGAAGTAGAACTCAATTAAACTTTTTGTTGAATAATCGAAGGATATTTCCTCTTAATTTAATGCTTTGATAATGATGTTTTGTAGATGTTCGTTAGAAAACTTTACATTAGTACACTATTTAAATTTAAAAAAAAAAACCTTATTATTGTGTAATAAAAATAATTTTTGTATTACACATTTTTATATTAACACATTTATATAATTGAAATATTCTAGCAATTTATAATGTAGTTATATACATTCATGCATAAAAAATTAATTAATTTTATGTAAAAATTTGTTTTATGCTAGGACTTTATCCAGAAGTAAAACCTTTATTTATAATTGATATTGTTTTAATATAATGAAAACTATAAAATGACAATTACATTTATATTTTTAATAATTAATTCCTTCAAATTTCTTTAAAATATTAGAAATGATATTTTAATAGTATTTATATATGTAAAAAATAATTAAATTTTAAGATAAAATTTAAACTATTATCATTTTTATGATAGTTTGAGTTGCTTACTTTAGTAATGCTATAATTTTATTTTCTTGCAATATCAGTACATACTTTTCCATATTTCTCAAGTATCAAATGATTTTTTATCTTAACGTTTAACAAAGGGTGGATTAAAAAATGTAGACCTTTAACAATATAATTTCAACAATAAAGTATATAGCAAAGCTATCATTGTTATTTATTGTAACAGAAAGTGTTCTGTTACAGACATTATTATAAATGCTATTTTTTGAACAATGAATTTTACTTTTTAAAGAATGTTATAGACCATTATTATCTTACTTCAATGCAGACTAAAACTCATTTCACTGCCATCTTGAAAAATGTGTTTTCAATCTTGCTGAATTAAAAGTCTATATCATTATATCATGAAATATTATCATTTAAGTTTCTAAGCCTGCTACCAAACACGCCTCTCGGGTTCGTATTTTATATTTGTTAATAATAGTATTTGTAAACGATGAATCAAATAGTCTTTCTTGAGATTTGAAACACTAACATACCTTTTATCAAATTTCTCAAGTAATGTTTTCTGAGTATGATACATTGAATGTAAAAAAGGATTTTTATTTATCATATGTCGTAAATGTAAATTGGAATTTCAAATAAAACAAAATTATTTTAGTATTAAAACATTACGGAAGTGTGTTACTGCTATTCATTTGCCTTCATTTTTGAAAATTTTATTATGCAAATTATGGTAATTTTATTTAACGACAGAAACATTCAATTAAAAAATATAATCTATAAAATTAATTAAATTTATTTTCAAATTAAATTGTTAAATTTAAGTTTCTTAAACTTTTTTTTGTAAACTAAATTCTATTAAAGCGTTGCTAATATATAATTAGGCATTTTTATTTATTCATTAGCTATGACTTTTTAAAAACATTTAATGTAAATATATTGAAGAATAAAAATTTAAATTTTTGTTATGTCGATCGCAAACCTTAGCACAATGCACTGACACAATGATTTTTTTTATTGTACTACAAATATACGAATCTTTTTAAATGTGTTTAGTATTTTTATCATTTTTAGTTATTTTGACATTGAAGAAGATTGCCATCTACAACATGGACAAAGCTAATTTCAGTCAAAAATAACTATAAAAACTAAAAATAAGCATTTTTTTCCCATAACAGTTTTTGCTAAAATTACCTCTCAAGTAAAAAGATTTTTATCCTTTATACGAAACACATATTAATCCCATACATGATTCTATATTTAAATTTTCCATAAAATATTCAATTTTCAAGCATTAAATATTTTAAATAAAAATAATAATAATCAATTATGAATTAAAGATTAAGCAGAATTTTAATATTATTAAGTTTTTTAAGCATAATATATTTGAATCCTGCTTAATAGATGCCAAAGTAACCTAATCTCAATGAAAATTATAATGTCGAGGATTTTATACGAGATTGTCTTAGGAAGTTCGATTTCATCGCATTTAATTAGTAGAACATTTAAAATCTGGTATCAAAACAAAGGTGGTTAGTTGTGACTTCGCATCTCTTATGGCATTTAATGAAATCAGTTGCAAACATTGGCCAGAAGTAGAATTGATAGTGCAGCAAGTTAAGAAAATACTTACCGAAAGTAAAAAAAGTGCCTGAATGGTCAAGTGGCTAGCGCTCTGGCGCTCGGTACCACAGGTTTCGGGTTCGAGTCCCGGCGGTGCCATGGATGTTTGTAGTGGTTCGGAATCCACTTTAAGCTGTAGATCCCGGTCTGTTAAGCCCTCGTGTGCAGAAGATGATCTTAGAGTGAGAAACAATACAAGACAAAAACCGAAAGTAAAGCCTTTTGTGGCAACAGAGATTAAAAAATATAAATTTTATGTTTGTTGATTAGTATATTACATCATATTAAAATTAACACTTAATTTTTTTTATTTCAGTAGCATTTAGGTAAGTAGAGATAATAGGGCATTAGTGGACACAAATCTCAAAATTATAAGTCTAATACTTAAAGCAATGATACATATTAAATTCGCATCCACGCAGAAGGTATTTGGTAAATTAAAATTTATTTATAATTTAATAATTTTGATTAAGTATTTGTATTTCGTAATATTCAATCCTCGATGTTATTGAGGTGTTTCTAATGTTTGCGTTTTTTTTTCAATCGCAAAATTTATGCAATTATGTGTTATTAATTCTAGATACATTGAATTGCAAAATCTTTAGGCAGAATTAAATGAGAGGCTGATTTTTAAGGAGACATTAACATTTTAATTATTTCATGGTAGATATTTTAGAAATGTGAATAATTAATACTTCAGTTAATTGGTGATAATTATTGATGATTTTGAAACGTTAAGCAAATATAATTCGTTTAAAATGAAGAAATGCTGCAAAATACTTTTATTTAATATTCATTTTTCCTAAATTTTTTTATAACACTTTTAAGATATGAAAATGATAAAATACACTAATTTAATCGAAGTGAACCAAATATTAATTTAATTGCAATGTTTATTTTTTCTATTTACGAACTATCGGGTATTTCAACATACTCCATATATTAAACAGACAACTGTATTTCGGTTTCGGAATATTTTGGAACGTTATTTAACGGGTACAGGATTGTATTCCTTTCAAACAATTACTGCGTTGAAAAAGTATTCTAATTGATTGCCGCTATTTAAGTGATTCCTTATTAACATAGTGGTGCTTTTAATTAACACTGGTAAGCTTTCCCAGATTATCGTCATTAGCCTAAATCATCCTTTTCAAAAGTTGGATAATATTTAGTTCAAATCAATGAATTTGTACGGGCATCTCCTTACAAATGCTGTAAATAAATCTCATTAAAGTCTTATACATATAATTTTTGTTTTACTGTAATGTTATGAAAAAAATTAACTTTTATTTGTTATTCACGAATATTGTTTTTAATAACCATCAGTAACAGAAGTACATGTGCAAGCACGTATGTATATGTAAGCACGTGCACTTAATTCGGGGTTTATGGAAACTTATTCATTAAAAAGGTATTATTGAATGCAGAATACGTGTACTATGAATACGTATTCAAACGTATAGTGCACGTATTCTGCATTTCTGATGAGCTTCAGTTTTTTTTCCACTTCAGTCACATTTTGATTTCGGATGAAGTTTCCATTTCTTCATATTTCAGTTTCAGAAGTCTGTTCGCTAATCGGTTTTCCGTAATTATTACCAATAATTCTTTCACATCTTTTATCTCCATTGCCAAGTAACGTTCATGAGCATTTGCCTCAGTATCATTTACCGATTTGACCAGCTGCATCTCCATTACCAAAGGAAGAATACAGTTTCTTTCAAATTACTTGAATCTTTGAAGTGTATGTCGTCAAGCCAATTTTTTAACATTCTCGTGCAATTAACCGCTACGTTCTTATAATCTGATGTCTCCTATTGTCAATAAATTGAAATGGACTTCAACTATTTATCCGTTAAGATTATGTAAACTACTAATATTGTATCCACCCAGGCACTCGCATTGCAATTTACGTGTTTTTATATTAGTGCAGATCAGGGCAATCCCAGAGGCCCTTCTTTCACAATTTTATTTTGTGTAAAAACAACCTAAATTTTCAGCCCTCAAAATAAATCATTTCTTTATAGTTGAAATCATTTCTTCAATCAATCAATCATTCTACTAGATCCTATTTCACTTGCTAGCGTCATTCAGCAGAGATATCAGCATATCGGCCATTGTACATATTAATTCAATGGCTGTTTTATTGATTAAGTCGTTATGGAGAAAGATTAAACTTTGCTGTGTATATAGAACATAATTTAAATTTTAACTAATCAATCTGTGTTTATTAAAACCCTAATTATTCTATCACGTCTAACTTTTCAGTGGGGAGTAGTGCCTGCGTATTACAAGATGTGCTGTTATTGTTTAGTGTGATAATGAATACTTCTCGTGAATTAAACTTCTCGTGTTTTTTAAAATTCGGGAAATAATTATTTTCAAATTTAGAAAGTTAGTGGAATAGTCTTTTTAGGAGAGTTAAGATTTTGAAAGGAATTTTAACACTAATATACAGTTTCAAAGTTCAGAAATAAATGATGCTATGTTTTGGTAAATGTTTTTCGGACAGCTGGTTCAATGCGGTGTGTTGGAAGTTTTTAGTAATACATAAAATTATAATTGCATGAAGTCATACAATATTGGCGACGTTGTATTTTGTAGCTTTTTTTTTATAGTTCTTAAATTATATGGAACAATTATTTAAAAAAATTACTTTTTTATTATGTATAAAACAGAAAATATCAAAACTATCACTAAGCAGAATAGTTGAGTATGTTTACAAATACAATAGTTCGTACAACATATTTAGTCCAGGAGTTATGGAAATTTAGGAGGAAAGCACTTTTTATTTCACCTTAATTTATCACATTTCGACCAGTTGAGAAATATGAAAAATGACCAATTGCAATGTTCGTAACATCAATTTAGATTTTTTTTACATAGTTCGGAAAAATAACTTGGTTTTTATTTTTAATAAAATAAACTTATAAAATGTAATGCCTTAAATTTGATATTTTTAATATTTGATTTTCTAATGCATTATTTTAATAGGTGTACACTATGTTTTGTGATTGACTGTATTTAATCTAGTAACTTTTTCTGGTGTTATAAGTGTGACTTCATTTCATTGGTGTCTTGTTTATGTAATTTTTTTTTCAATTTTTTAATTTTCATTGCTTTTTTACACTCTGCATATTACGCGATTCACTAACGTTAAATATAAAAAAACCTTATTAATATTTTTCTTCAATTTACGTGCCAATAGCAGTTCTTCTGTAAATAATTTATTTCTTGTTATTCAAATGGTATGACTGGCATTTTAATGCTGAAATTCTTTCAAAATATATTTCGAATACTTTTTATGTTATGTTGAAGTGATTTTTTTGAATGCAATTTATTCCGCTGTTCAGTTATCTAGTTTTATTTAATGGTGAATCTAGTTTTATTTAATGTTAAATTATTTAGTAATGAATTTGAGTTAAGGATAGTTTTCGTGCATCACATTAAAATACTGCATCGTGCTTTTGAATCTGGATGTTATTAAATTAGATTTTGAAACTAAGAAAAGAGATCGATACGTATCAAGAATGTTTTGTGGTATTTCCGCATTTTAAGTTTTATCAGCTCATTACATTTAATTTACTATAGGGGTTGAGTAACGTATGGTTGACAAAGTGAATACTGTTTAGTATCGTTTGCTCACCGCGCAATGACATGAAATAATTCTAGTTAAAGTTTTCTAATAATGAATAACAATTTATTAAAACAATTCGGCAACAAAAGAATTTCGGAAAAAATTATCAAAGTTAGAAATAATTTATAAATATTCGATCAATATATAAAAACATGACTATTTCAGTATTCATAGAAAACTGATTTAAATAATAACAGTCGTTTGCTTTTCAGAAAAAATTATTTTTAATTTTGGAATATTGTGAAATATTATCAAGCAAATTTTATATATTGTCATATTTTGTTTTAACAGATTTACTTTAATGAATAATTAATGTAATTAATGAGTGATTTACTAATTTGATAACGAATAAATTAAATTTACGTTAACTCTTTAAACGAATATCAATATTATTCATTTTTAATATCTCTTTTTTTTCTGTAGAAATTAAGGAACTTCAGTGGACAACAGCTGAAAATAATCGACATACAGATTACGCAAGAACACGCTGAATTGAAACGAAGAAGAGAATTTTTTGCTTTGGCTTTACATAATTTTATATAAAAGCTTCAGCCATGCCAACAACTAGATTGAACGTAAAAAAAGAGAACTACAAGTGTGATACTTGTGGTATAGCTTTCCGACGTAAGGGGAATTTATCCCAGCATGTGCGTATTCACATAGGTCTTAAGCCATTTGTTTGCGAAGAATGCCAAAAGGCATTTACAAGAAATGGAGATTTAAAGAGGCATTCATTTACGCATTCTGGAGTGAAGAATCATGCGTGTGAAATTTGCAAAATGGATTTTGTATGGAAATCTTGCATGATCTCGCATTTGCGTACGCACACGAAAGAAATGACATTTGAATGCGAAGTATGCAGAAGGAAATTTAGATATCGAAGGGGTTTACATGTCCATTATAGAGTCCATACCAAAGAAAGACCTTACGTGTGCGAAATTTGCAAGGGAAGATTTTCAACGAATGGCAATTTGAACACTCATTTGCGTACCCACACAAAGGAAAATTTATTTGATTGCAAAATTTGTAATCAGAAATTTACGCGAAAGGACAGTTTGCAAAGACATCTGTTGATTCATTCAAAAGGAAAACCACACACGTGCACCCTGTGTGATAAATCGTTTCGTCTTAAAGCGCATTTAATGCTGCATTGTCGTATAAATACGCAAGAAAAACCACACGCATGCGACGAATGTGGGAAAAGTTTCTCACGAAGAGATAAGTTAACCGGACATATGCATAAGCATTCGAAAGTGAAATTGTAGCATACTAAATAAAAAAGCATTTCCGTATTTCATTTATATAAGATTCAGGACTCATTCGTTGTTCCTCACAATTTCCCTTCTTATGCCTATTGTTATATTTTACTGAATGGTGATTAAGTTTTATTTTTATGCAGTTTTCCTCACTAATTTTGGAATCTTAAGATAAATAAATGCTTTTATAATATTTAATTTTTTTTCTTTCATTTTAAATACCATTGTTACGAAATGCTCTTGTATTGTCCTTTATACAAAAAATTTACAACCTTTTTGTTGTTGTTCCTGACAATTGCATTTCTTATGCCTAGTGTTACATTTTGTTGAATGATCAGTAAAGGATATTTTTTATGCACTTTGTATGACCGGTTTTATAATTTTTAGATAAATAATTGATTTTATAATATTTTATACTCTTTCTCTTTTCTTTTAATTACCATTGTTATTTTAGTACATGCTTTTGTAATATACGGTGTAATTCATTTTTGTCTTTGAATAAATGTTAATATTTTTCTTGGTATGATTACTCATTTTTACATTCTGTACTTAAAATTGAAATGTTAATTATAAAAAGAAGCTTTATGTAAATTTTCAATGAAGTACAATTTTTATAGAGCATTGCAATTATATTTCTTGAATAATTTAATATTTTGATAATGTATTTTCATAATAAAATATTTTAGTATGAGGTATATTTCAATTAAAAAATGTTTTTTTTTCTCATAAAATTGATTATTTCAATCAGGTTTTCTTAGATATTTTATAATTTCGATATTTAGCTTCATAGTATTTACCTATAACAATAATTGTTATTATTTTAAGATCGTGATTATCAATAAAACGTACTATGATACTATGACTTTTTTTATGCAAATTCTGTGTAAAAATTAGTTTTTTTATATACCTGGCAGAAAATATCATAATCAATATTAATTAAAAATTTCAATGATTTTATTTGTTTTGATATAATTAAGACAGTGTGCAAATTGTAAATGTTTTCTTAATGTAATCGTATTATCTATATTTTAACGTCAATAAAGGAACGAAAATGAAAAGCTGCAATAGAACAATTTTTTAAAATATTCGACAAATTGTTCTACTTTTCAAATTCAAAAAAATTGGTCATTTTATATAACTTTGAAAGATCTGAAATTAAGATAAAGTAAATTAAGTTATTTGGAGATTATTGATTTCAAAGAAAGGAAAAAAGTGCTTCCTAATAAGTAAAACGTGGTTATCAAGCAAAAAAGTTTAAAAACCTTAAGAAAAATTAAAAAAAAAAAACCTTTCCCAAAAACGTATTCTTCTTTTTAAAAATATCATGAGAAGAAATAAAATTTAATCATGCTAAAAGTTTTTACAAAAAAAAAAAAATAATAAATAAATAAATCTTTATCAAAACAAATATATTTTTTTAATAAATTGTAAATGTGTTTATTCCAGTTGTTGCGGCAAATCTTGTCACGGGTCAAAGGGATTTCTTTTTTTTTTTTTTTTTTTTTGGTTTAATCTGCTACAAACCTGCATTCATAGTAAATTACTGTTTTCATGTCGAAATGTCCTGAAATTAAACAATACACATAAACATTACGTTCATCATTAAATATAATGTAATCGTTCTATGAAACAAATTGATCAATATATCTTGAGGTAGAAATCTAAAGCAGACTTTAAAATATGACTCGCCTGTTAGGGGAAAATATTATAATTTTATAGATAAATAATTGATTTTATAATATTTTATACTTTTTCTCTTTTCTTTTAATTACCATTGTTATTTTAGTACATGCTTTTGTGATATACGTGTTTTTGTAATTCATTTTTGTCTTTGAATAAATGTTAATATTTGTCTCTCTTGTCTTTGTCTTTATTGGGGTGTTTATAACTTATGTGACTTTTCAGTTGGAATTTTATTATTTTTTTTTATGTATGAGTATGAAAAATTGAGGTCGAAGAGCAACTTGTATCGACTTTCGATGTGACATTAAAAGAATTATAATTATTGTGATTAAATTAATAATTATGATTTAAATCTCATGAAATATTTCTTTAATTTAACGTTTTCCTTGTGAATAAATATTTCGGATATTTAGAATATGGATTATACTCAAAAGAAAATTTTAAAATATGATGCGTCTCATTATATAATATGGAAACTCAAAGCATTTCAAAGGGTTCATCTCTGAATAAAAGGATATTTCTCTGTAATATAGCTGGAAATTGACAATGAAAATTACAGTTATGTAAAGTAATTAACGTATGAATTGCAGGAATAAATTCTCAAAATGAATGATTACAGAAGCTATTCAATTATATAATTTTTTCACAATATTAGGAAAAGCCAATGTATATATCCCTAAGCGGGAGTATTTTAAGGATCAAAAGATCCATCAGTGTGAAGTAAGGAGTTAATTTACAGAATAGATTTACTGTTAAATTTGCCGATAATTCCGACGTAAGTGGAATTTAACACTGCATGTGCGTAATCACACGGGTTTTAAACCACATGTTTGTGAAGTATGCAAAAAGGCATTTATACGAAAAGGACATTTAAATGCACATTCATTAACGCATTCTGGAGTGAAAAATTACGAGTGTGAAATTTGCAAAATGCAGTTTAGTGAAATATCTAGTTTGAAGAATCATTTGCTTACGCACACGAAAGAAAGATCACACGAATGCGAAGTTTGCAAGAGAAAATTTTCTCGAAAAGACCATTTAAAAACTCATTTGCGTATCCACACGAATGAAACGCCATTTGCTTGTGAAATTTGTCATCAGAAATTTACGCGAAAGGGCAGTTTGCAAAAACATGTATTGATTCATTCAAATGAGGAATCACACATTTGCTCACTCTGTAATAAATCGTTTCGTCAGAAAGGACATTTAATGCGACATTATCGTATCCATCCGCGAGAGAAACCTCACGCATGCGACACATGTGGGAAACGTTTCTCACGAAGAGACGATTTAACGAGACACATGCGCACGCATTCGAAAGTGAAATTGAAATATGCTAAATAAAAGAGCATTTTGATAATTCACTTATATATATAAACATTTACAAATTTGTTATTTTTCCCGACGATTGTATTTCTCATGTCTAATGTTAAATTTTAGTGAATGACGTGTAAGAAATATTTTTACGCAGTTTGTGTAGCCGGTTTTATAATTTTAAGATAATTAGTTTTTAAATATAAAATATTTTATTTTTATTTTAAATACCATTTCTTATTTATAGGGTTTTATAATACATGGTGTAATTCATTTTTGTCTTTAAATAAATGTGAATGTTTTCTTGGAATGAATACTCATTTTTACATTCTGTAGTATAAATAGAAATTTTAATTATAAAAAGAAGCTTTGTTTAAATTTCCAATGTAATACAATTTTTGTGGAACATTTCAATTATATTTCTTGATCAATAAAGTATTTTGCTAATTTATTTTCATAAGAATTTATAATAAAATATATTATTATGAGTTATATTTCAATTAAAAAAGGAAGTTTATTGCTCATAAGATTGAATATATTGATCAGGTTTTCTTGGAGATTTTATAATTTCTATATTTAGCTTCATAGTATTTATCTATCTAAATATTTATATAACAATATTTTTCAGATAGTGAATATTTTGTAATTATTAAATCGTATCATTAAAACGTACGATGATATTACAATTTTTTTATGCAAATCCTGCGTAAAAATTAACTTTTTTATATACCTGGAAAAAAATATCGAAATCAATATTACTTAAAATTGTCAATGAATCTAAAGATTTTATTTGTTTTGATATAATTAAGACAGTGTGAAAATGGTAAATGTTTTCTTAATATTATAGTATTAGCTATATTTTAACGTCAATAAAGGAACGAAAATGAAAAGTTGCAATAGAACAATTTTTTACAATATTGGACAAATTGTTCAATTTTTGAAATTCAGGAAATCGGTCCTTTTATGTAACTTTGAATGATCTGAAATTAAGATAAATCAAATTCAGTTATTTGGAGAGCTCAAAATGTGTTATTGATTTCAAAGAAAGGAACAAAAGTGCTTGTTAATATGGAAAACGTGGTTATCACACAAAAAAAGTTTAAAACCTTAAAAAAATATATGAAAAAACCTTTATCAGAAATTTATTCTATATTTTAAAAATATCATCAAAAGAAATAAAATTTAATCATGTAAAATTTTTTTACAAAAAAAAAGTAAATAAATCCTTATCAAATCAATTATATTTTTATAATAAATTGTAAATGTGTTTATTCCAGTTGTTGCGGCAATTCTAGTCACAGGTTAAAGGGATTCCTTTTTTTTTTTTTTTTTTTTTTTTGCTTAATCTGCTACAAAACTGCATTCATAGTAAATTATTGTTTTCATCTCCAAATGTCCTGAAATTAAACAATATATATTATTAAAGAGCACACTTAAACATTACGTTCATCATTAAATTTAATGTAATCGTTCCATGAAACAAATGAATCAATATATCTTGATGCAGAAATATAAAGCAGACTCTAAAATATGACTCGCCTGTTATGGGAAAATAGTATAATTTTATAATGATTTTTTGTTAAAATAAGGGTGTGACATGAAATTTCATTTAGCGCGATTTTTTTTAATTGATTAAATTTCAGTTATTTTATTAAAACAAACACACTATTTATTATTATTTCTGCTTAAATTTTATCAAAAGAATTAGTTCGTTAAAAATAAAAACAATATATCAATCTTACTCAAAAAAAAATCATTTATAGTGAATAGATTTTTTAAAATGAACTGTCGTCCATAATAACTTTGTTGAAACAAAAATATCTGAAAGTAAATTAGTTGTTGTGGATATAAATTTAAAATGAAAACACACGTTTCAGATAATATGCTTTAGGACCTTTTCGAGACACGTTGCATCGAATTAGATCACATTTACATTAGACAGGTTGGGAATTTTATTACCACTTTCAAGTAAATTATCAAATATCAAACTTTTGTACATCGTGATGAATTTGAAATTTAAAAAAAAAACATACATGGTAATAGAGTTAATTCCTCAATACTAATGAAATTGACAAATTTGAAATATAAATTTATTTACCAGTAACCCGGAACAAATAATTTCGAAACAATTTATGATTTTCTTATATTTTGCAAACCAAATCTATTTGCTTCAATCTTAATTTACTCTCTGAGTGTTTTCTACCATAAGATCTGTTTTCAAAGGAAACGTGTCCACACAACCGCGACACAAATTGCAATTATTTGGTGTGCATGAAATTATGGAAATGTTGAAAATATCACCTTTCATTTGGAAATAAAATCAATTCATTTGAATTTTAATAAGATGTGCTTAATAAAATAATCTCCTGTTAAGATATTTCAGTAAAACATTTCTTCTGTTGATGCACACCCATCAAAAATTTCAAATCGAAGAAAAGCCATCGTCTATTGTCGTCCTCGCGTTGAAAAAATTAATAATCGAGGAAAAAATCGTGAAATATTTCTTAAATGTATATAATTTTGTAAGTTATATTTTTTTAAATTAACAAACAAACCAAAAAAAAAAAGCGCTGCCACATTTTATAGGCATATAATAAATACCCTTATTTATGTTAGATGAAAAAATTCTCAAACTTAAAAAGATTGCCGATATATAATAGTATACAATTTTAAAATAATAGGAATTTCTTAATGAAAATTAACACTTTATCAAAAAAAACCCATCCAATTATTAATTACAGAGTATAGTAGATGTCGGTTTATTTGTCCAGCTGGACATGTGTGTAGTCCATTTGAAGTTCACACAGGTTTAAGAACACACCGGTTTATTTTACAAGCACATAAACAACACCACAATTACAATAAAAGGTAGGCAATATTTAGCATACAACATTAATAGATTTAAAGACGAATATTTAAGTGGAAGGATACCATTTCTAATTAAGAATAAAGTTACTCAGGGACACGATGGATGGAATAATGTACTTCCTCGCAGTAGGATAGTTTTTAGGCCAATGAATACACAGAACTGTGATAAATATTATTTCTTTCCGGATGAGATAATGTAACGTAAATGTTTCTCGACAAAAGCGCGGGATTTGAGCTTCTCCCCGAACGCCGCAAGGGGCGCTGTTGCAGTGGGTAGGATGCGTGGGCGTTGGATTGTCTTCCTGGTTTCTTGGGCGTTGGATTGTCTTCCTGGTTTCGTGGGCGTTGGATTGTCTTCCTGGTTTCGTGGGCGTTGGTTCGCCTACTTGGTTGCGTGGCTGTAAGGAGGTGATCAATCGATAACAGCTTAAAAATTTTAAGCGTAAGACAAAGTAAATATCTTCTCACGGGCGTATTGTCAAGGATGGAATATTACATCAGTGTGAAGTAAGGAGTTATTTTAGAGAAGCATTAACTTAATGATAGGATTTCACAGCAGTTATTCTTTATGTTTTTAAATGTGATTGTTATATGTATTTTAAAGATTTGTCTTTTTTACATTTATAATGTCCCTATCTGTTTGAGCAGATATTAGCATTTTATATGTTCAAATATGTGTGTACGTATACCATTTAGAATATAATTTCAATTTTTGTCAAACAAATTAAAATATTACATTGACGAAATCTGGTTTGAATCCTCTATTCACATTTCTGTTCTTTTAAATATTCGAGCTCCATTAAGTTTCACTTTACATTTTACGCGATTCAATGTTAAATTTTAAACAAACTTATAATATTTCTCTTAAATTTAAAAGTGAACAGCTTTTTTTTTTAAATCCTTTGCTTCTTATAGCAATTCAAAAGTTTTGACATCTTAATGTGAAATTATTTAGGGTTAATCAATTATATTTGATTTGATTTTATGGTCAAGCTACTTTTCTAAATGCAATGCATTCTATTATTTCTTATTTTAGTAGTAATTAATGTTAATCGTTTTCTGTTAAAAAATTTGAGTTCAGGATAGTTTTCGTGCATCTCATTAGTTCACTTCTGGTGAGATCGAAAGAGAGATATCAATTAAAAATAGTTTAAAGTTTCCCGATTTTAGTGCTATCACGCAAACAGATTTAATTTGCTAGTAGGGTTGAATAATAATGTATATGTATACTGATTAGTTTCTTTTACGTATCGCATAATGAAATGAAGTAATTTAAATAAAAATTTTGTAATAACTAAAAACAATTCGACAATGAAAGGATAAATTCCGGAAAAATGATCGACATTGGAAGTAGTAAATAAATGATATTACTACTGTGCCCAAAAAGTAAGAACACTTGAACACCTTTTTTTTTTTCAAAAACTCTTTATTTATATTTCCAAATTTATTTCATCCCCTTCCGGACACAATGCAATTATGCCAACATTTTTTTCCAATCCTCAATGAATGCTTAAAAGCAAGAATGGCCTTCAAAGCGCGCGGCGATTCACGTTGAATATCTTCAATCGACTGCAAACGGTATCCGCAGACAGGTCGTTTCAGTTTCGAGAATAGCCAGAATTCGCAAGGTGTGAATACGAGGGTTGTGGTACGATATGGGTTTCATTTTTGGGGAAAATGTCACGAAGAATCAATGCAGTGTGAGCTGGCGCATTCAGTATTTTCGGTACCAATCGAGATTTGACATATTTGAATCCCAAAAGGAAATTGACTGATCATTTTGAAATTCCGACATCATCTGTAAGGTGTCTAATTGTAAATCAACGGTCTGCAAGCACCAAATCTTTAATTTTTTGGATGTGAGCTTCTTCGGTTGAGATTGATTGTCGACCAGAGGGCTCTTCGTCTTCAACGCGTTCTCTACCTTTTTTGAATTGTTCATACCATTTCTAAATATTTCTATCTGATATTTGGAAATGCTCACCTTATGCCTTCTGCAACATTCTATGCGTTTTAATGTAAGTTCTTTGCTCAATTAATTCAGGCATTTCTAAAATCGCCGGAATCAGTTTTAGCGTTTCACAAACGCCAAGCATAACTCAAACACTAATGAATATTTCGTCATCAAAATTCACACAATTGTCAAGGACAGTGCCAGCAAATTAAAAAAGAAAAAAAAATGAAATTCCATAAGCCCCGGGAATTTTAAATTGAAAATTGGTCTTACTTTTTGAACACAGTAATATATACATATATTAAAAAGTACTATGAAAAAAGAATTTTAAAGAAAGTCAACTAAAGTAGGAACAGCAGTTGTTTTCTTTAAAAAGTTAAAATTAATTTTGGAAAATTATGAAATAGTAATAAGCCTATTTTTGTTTAATTATAAAGGTTTTTGTTGTCTTACTTAATACTTAATATCACTTACTTAATACTTAATATCATTAATCAGTAATAATATACTAATTTAAAAACAAATGAATAAAGTATATTGTTGACTATTTAAAAGAAAATATCAATATTATTCAATCTTAATATCTACTTTTATTTTCTGTAGAATATAAAGTACACCATTGGACAACAGCTGAAAATAATCCACATACAGTTTAAGCAAGATCGTGCTGAATTGCAACTTCTTTCATTTTTAACATTGGTCTTATATTATTTCTTATACAACATTCAACCATGTCAAAATCTAGCATTAACGAAAAACAAGAGAATTACCAGTGTGAGACTTGTGGTATACGGTTAAAAAATAAGAGAATTTTATCAGTGCATATGTATGCTCACACAGGTATTAAGCCATATGTCTGTGGAGTTTGCCAAAAAGCATTTGTACGAAAAGGGGATTTAAAACAGCATTCATTTACGCATACTGGAGAGAGAAATTATGAGTGTGAAATTTGCAAAAAACAATTTATTCAATTGTCACATTTGAAGATTCATTTGCTTACGCATACGAAAGTAATGTCACACGAATGCAAATTTTGCAAAAGAAAATTTAAGCGACAAAACAGTTTACGTTTGCACTACCGAATCCATACAGAAGAAAGACCTTACGTGTGCGAAGTTTGCAAGAGAACATTTTCACGGTACGGCAGTTTAAAAAGGCATTTGCGCATCCACATAAATGAAAAGCTATTTGAGTGTGAAATTTGTAAGAAGAGATTTACGCTAAAGAGCAATTTGAAGAAGCATCTACTGATTCACTCAAAACAAAAGCAGCACAGTTGCACACTGTGTAATACATCGTTTCGTCATGAAGGAGTTTTAATGCGACATTATCGTACCCATACGCAAGAGAAACTACACGTATGTGACAATGTGGAAAACGTTTCTCACGAAAATAGTGTTTAACGAAACACATGCGCACACATTGGAAAATGAATTTGTAGTATAATAAATGAAATAACATTTTTATTATTTATTTATATAATGAATTTGTAACCTTTCTGCCATTGTTCTTGACAATTGCTTTTAGATGTCTAATGTTAAATTTTAATGAACTATCAATAAGGAATATTTGTATGCAGTTTGCATAGCCGATTTTAGAATTTTAAAATAATTGCTTTTATAATATTTATATATTTTTTTCCCTTTATTTTAAATACCATTATTTCTGTATATGCTTTTATAGTATACAGTGTAATTGATTTTTGTCTTTGAATAAATGTTAATATTTTTCTTGGTATGAATACTCATTTTCACATTCTGTATTAAAAATAGAAATATTAATTATAAAAAGGTGCTTTGTTTATATTTTCAATGTAGTACAATTTTTGTGGAACTTTGTAATGTTATTCCTTGTTTAATAGAATATTTTGCTAAGGACTTTTCATAAAATTCATTAGTAAATAATATAATGAATATTTCAATTAAAAAATGTTTTTTGTGGTTTATAAAATGAGTTTACGGAATAGTTTTCTTAGATATTTTAAAATTTCGATATTTAGCTTTGCGGTATTATTTATCTACAACAATATTTTTTATTGATTTAAAATCGTGACATAAATTATATCAAATTATAATCAATGGGTACGCAATTCTGCAAAATAATTAAATTGTTAATATGCTTGTCACAAAATATTAATAATTGGTATTAATTAAAAATAGTATTTATTGTTAAAGATCTTTTTTTTTTTTTTTTTTTTCATGTAAATAGGACTACATCATTTTCATACTGGAACTTGTAAGCAATTTACCAATTCCTTTCATATTGAAATTCTATTAGGTGTATTTTCAAGTTAATAAATAAAAGATAATAAAATGAAATACAACAATATTTTGAGTTACTTGGATAGTAGCATAAAGCAACTCGATTAAAAAAATATTTGGAGATATTTTATGGAAATCGAAGAAACAAATAATAGCAAATTATTACTAAACGTGAATTTTTTGCAGGTTATCAAGATGAGTATGCTTTAAATAAACTAACATAAAATTTTGCTGATTTATGTTCTATGCTTTCAAACTGTTTTCATCAGAAACGTTTAGAATAATAAGTCATAATAATTAAATAAGAATAAATTAAAGTTGCCGAATAATATGACAGTTTATTGAAAGATATTCCCTATACAAACACATTTTCGAAAATTGTTTATTAATGATAAGTGTGCCTTTTCCGTGTTCTATCTTCACAGAACAATAAAGTTTTCATTGAGCATAGGAAACAACACCATTAGTTCAGATGAACAAAATGTTTCCATACTTCGACGAGTCATTTCAGTGTGGACAAACAAACACGTTAAAAGTGGCTCATCAATAATTGCATCCCTGATTTATATTTACATTAATACCCATTTTTAATTTTTGGTAACAAGTCGATAGCACCAATGAAGTCGGTATTCTACGTAGATTATATATCAAAACTTATCTTTTTCGGCCATCAAAACCTTTATTGTATCACCACGGCATGGTATGATTGGTATACATTCACACATCGTTCCCTCGGATGCACATTTCCTTTCCATGTATACGGTAGTCATGAGCGTGTAGAGACAGAGATTGTCAATTTGTTTCTTTGTATATGCATTGTATAGTTTTCGTTTTTAGTGCCGAATCTTCTATCAATTCTGCCGTATCAGATTCTTACGACTCATTAAATTTAATATTTGTTTCTATTTTATTGTTTTTGGTCATTTTCTCTAGGAATAAATTCGTGTTTTTCATTTTTTGTCATAAATTTCTATGAAATCGATTCGGATGGCAATGTCGAGTTATTCGAAATTTTTTTAATATGTTTAGATATACTAACGAGTTACTCAGACCCAGGTAAATTCCGTGCTACCTTACATATATTTATAGATTCGTGGAAGGATTCCGCTTCTAAGCTGAAACTCGATACTCGTGTACGCATTACATGCGCGAAATATACTTTCTCTCCGGGTGAGAGTCTGTAGGCCAACTATTATCTTTACTTATCTTTGTTAACAAGTCGATAGTACCAATGAAGTCGGTATTTTCCATAGATTATATGTCGAAAGTGCTCCTTTTCGCCATCATGACCATGACTCGGTATGATTGGTATACATGCACGCATTGTTCCCTCAGATGCACATTTCCTTTCCATGTATGTCGATGTCATGAGCGTGTAAAGACAGAGATTGTCAATTTATTTTCTTTGTCTAGTTTTCATTTTCAGTGCCGAATTTAAGAACATCAGTTCTGTCGTACCGGATTTTTACGACTCATTAAATTTATGATTTTTTTTTTTTTTTTTTTTTTTTCCCCCTCATTTTCTGTCAGTATAAAATTTAGGTTCATTAGAAAAATCTACGCACTATTTTAATAAGTTTAAAAACAATATTAACATTCAAAATGTTTTTTAAAAGTATATTAACTTCCAACCATTGACTCAGAAAAATAATTTTCATAAATTTATTTTAATTTAAATATATTTGCAATGACTGAACAATTATCAACTTTAATTTTTTTTTCATGAAAAATATCAAAGAAAAATCATTAAAGATAAATTCTGAAAATTTGTATATGTTCAAAGGAATGTTTAGCATTTACAAATGCTTCAAACACTGCACTTTGCAATAATCTAATTTTTCAATAAATTAAGAAAATGCATATTGAAAAAATTGAGCAGAGAATAATAGTTGAGTTAAAATAATTATAATTCACGATAAAACACAAATATAGAAAATAATAAACATTTTGTTTGAGATATGTAAATTCCATGCAACGGCAGCCTAATTTTAGAAAACATTCTGAGACCGTTAGATGCGAAATCATCCTAATCTTGACGAAAATTATAGTATGGTATTATGATTTTAATTGACTTGGATTTTCGAAATTTCTTTTCAAAACCAAAGTTTAGTTTTTAATATCTGCTTCAAGAAATAAAAAAAAAAAAATTTTATTGTGATATTGCATATTTTAAAAACAGTACAGCGTTTGGCATTGAGTAGAAACAAACGAGCGCGATCGGCCTGATGGTCAAGAGACTACTGGTCTGTAAGAGTAACTCAGACTTCAGGTTCGTATCCTAGTTGTGGTATGGGTGTTTTATTAGTGGTTCAGAATCCACTTTAAACTGTAAATCTCGGTCTCTAGTGTGCAAAAAAAATGACCGTAGAGAGAAAAGCCAAATTGAAGAGAGTGATATTCGAAGGATATTATTTTCTAAGAATTTAAAAAATTGTGTGCAACAAAAAAGTACAAAAGTACTAATACAGAAGTTGGATAAAAATCTGTATTAGTATACACACATTATACTACATTATTATAGTACATTCCGATATTTAAGGAAAGATACTTACAGAACATACCACATTTACCTAAAGCCTTTTAATCTTAGAAATTACAGGTAAACCTTTTCGATTCTATACTGGCATCCAATTGCTATAGAAGTGTTCAAATGATTCTGTATTTTTCCAGTAAAACATTTCTTTTGTTGATGCACGTGCATGAAAGATTTCAAATCGAAGAATGTTAGCGTCTATTATAGTCCTTGCATTAAAAAAAAATTAATAACCGGAAATAACATCATGAAATAATTCTTAAACTTATTATTTTGTGAATAAATATTTCGTGAATTTATTACATACGTAAAAATGTTTTTGTTTTTTTAATTCCCAAAAAAATGAGTGTCATTTTCTATACATATAATAATAATTTATGCTATCAAATTTAAAAAGATCGCTTCTATATAGTATTATACAACTTTAAAATAATACGATTTTGTTAATGAAAATTAATTCTTTAAAAAAAAATATTTAGCAATTTCATGAATGTCTATTTGTTTGTGCAGCTGGATCTGTGTGTAGTCGTGTTGGAGAACACACAGATTTATTTTACAAGCACGTAAACAATACCCCCAATTTTAATGAAAGATAAACAATATTTAGCATACAACATTAATAGATTTAAAAACATATATTTAAGTGGAATGATTCCACTTCTAGGTAAGAACAAAGTTACTCAGGTACACGCTGGATCGAGTAATGTTCTTCCTCTCCGTATAATAGTTTGTAGGCCAATGAATACCCAGGACTTATATAATATAATTTAAATATTATTTATGTTATTAAAATATTAAATTAATAAATAATAACAATTATAAATTTTATTAAATATAATAATATATAAATATTATTTCTCTCGGTATGAAAGAATATAACCTAAATGTTTCTCAACCAAAGCGCGAGAATTTCTCTTCTCCCCGAACGCCGCAAGGGGGCGCTCTTGTAGTGAGTAGGATGCGAGGGCATTTGCCTTCATGGTTGTGGCGGCGAAACCACGCTTGCAAGAGGAGATTCAGTCGCATGCTGTTCCTCATCTGCTCAGGATTGCGGAAAGTTTTTATGCAAATCTTGAAGATATTCCGAATGAGGTAATTCGTAACCTTCAGAGATACGATTTTTCTCTGTCGCAGAATGCTAAACGCCCTAGGGCGGACTTATATAACTTGCTATTACCCTACATGAACTGACTCAGTTGTCAGGAGCGTCGGTTCTGTTGCCATTTCGCGGTGGGTTCCTGTATCTTTAGTCATCATTTCTAGCAGCTGCAACTCCATCCTAAGGTGTTTTTTTATTTTGGTTTCTTCTTTTATTTTTAACCCTCTCTAGTATTTTTTAATCTTTTACTTTATTTTTTTTTTATATTTTAATTAAAATTCTCTGATTTACTCGTTGCTCTTTTATTTTACTTTAATCTGGTGGTTTCGGATGGACCCTGGTTACTTACTGCTTCGTTGTTTATTAATGTTTTTTATATCTCCATGTGATTTACTTTCAGCTAAGAGTTTAAGCACATATAAGGCCACGGAACTCCATAAACCTCAAACTGACTGATTGACTGACTGTTCCTCATCTTCCAAGCACTTCAGTTCCCAGACAGGAGCAAGAATAAGCTTCGTAACAAACAAGAAGAAACAGCTTAAAAAAAAACAGCTTTAAACTAATATGAATTTTTTAATGAATACTATGTTGTTGTTGCTTATCCCCTTGATTTAGAATCCTAAACCAAGTCCAGTAGATCATACTGCATCAATAGATCGTAAACGGTCCTTCCCTAATTCAACAGTTGATTCACAGAGGCACCAATACAATCTATGAGATGAGAGGGAGACGCGATGGCCGAACAATGACAAAGGGCATATGTCTTCTCGTCTCCATTGAAGGTCAAACTCTTAGTGTGGCCAGTCCTTAGTCTAGCTAAAGCCGTTTGAGCAGGTCTAGGACAGGAGCACTGCAAAGACATACCAATATATTTAGCGGCGTACCATGCATGAATTGGTGGCGACCTCCAAGAGGTATTCACTCTGGCTAAAATCATGGAATGAACCTCTGAAGCTAACAGATTGGAAGAAGAAGCTTTGGGAAGTTCGCAACCTTCCCTAGCGAGCAGATCAGCAATTTCATTTCCGTAGATGCCCACATGGGAGGGAATCCACTGCAAGCACACCGATCCGATCTGGTCCAAAACAGCTAGTTTAGAAACTATATCCTGCCCCAATTTGTCCAAGATGCTTGGCCAATTTTTCAAATACTGTATTGAGCTCTTACTATCAGTCAGAATCCAAACATCTAGTACTTTAAAGTCTAAAGCTAGGCTCAGAGCTTCGCTTATAGCAGTTAATTCTGAGCGGAATACTGAGCTGTGGTCCGGGTTTCTAAAACGATATCTAAATTCTAAGGTAATGAATATTATTACCTTATAAAGAAAATTATTTAGAAATTTCTTAAATAT
>BPLQ01008438.1:0-28566 GCA_021605075.1 Caerostris darwini | reverse complement strand
AATTAGATGGAGAGATTATTGATAATCAAGGCTGAACAGATAATTTTGTTTCTCACTTTTCTACACTTAAATCAAAGTATAAAAAATTCAGATAAAAGGCTAAAATTCCAATAGAGAAGTCAATAAATTATAAATATTTATAATGGCATTGATTGGCATTGCTTGGCTTCGGTAAATATCATTATACAGAAAAAAAATTTATGAATTATGTTGAAAAAGCAATTTACGTTTTCAAAAAAAAAAAAAAAAAAAACTCTGAAAGATTTCTCTAAAAGCATTCACTCATGAATATCAATTATTTACGAATTTTTAAGTCACTGATAACGCTTTCAATTAATTTATCATAGGAAATCAAAGATTCACGATTTAGCAATCATAAATTAAACGTTTTTTAAGATTAAATAATAGGCTAGTGGGGTATGGTGGACAGCGCATTAGAATTCTTTCCAAGAGAGTTTAGTTCAATGTCTAAAAGTGAATCCACATAGGAAGTTCCACGACCACGGATTGTCAAGGATGACAATGTTAAATCCGTAGCCTGGAAAATAATGCAGTGAAAAGTTCTAGATGTTTCAAAGAGTTTTATTTATGCCTATTACCATTTTGAGATAATACAATGTGAGGACAATGTAGTAATTTTTGTCTTCTATCGATTATGATGTATACTCTCGTGAATAACACTGAATCTGCTATCTATTTATCATTTTAGTGGCAAATAACACTTCAAAGTTCCAGGCATTCAAAGAAAAAATCTGCATAATTAATACCACTTTTAATGTCTAGTAGTTCGATTGCTAATAATTTAACACAGAACACTTCAGTTAACTCATTTCAAAGCACACAGAAAATTGTTTAACCTGAAACTTAGTTAAACGCTAAACTGTTTAATTTGAATAACATCATCTCAGTTCAGTGACATCCAATTTTTGTAGCCAAGAATTTGATTTATGAAGTAATTATACACCTGAATTGTTGTCCTACACGCTTATCAAGTTCCACCATAAATCCCCCCATAGTGTGATTGCATTAACCAGCTCATTATCATCACCGAACTTGAACACATTTACAGCTCACACATGTTTAACTCGCAAGTGTCATGCACCAAAACTGCTATGCGAGGAATAAACTCAAAATTCCTCAATATTAGATGCATGAGTAAATTTAATAAGCCAAAACATGTCAGCCAAACAGGATGTTTACCCACTTCCGCCAAATCAAACGAGGCGATAGGGGTTGGCAAACATATCCCACCGCCAAATGCTGGTCAATATGTGTTGAGTAGAGAGGTGAAAGTTTCTCGATCGATTAAAATATAGTTTATTTACCTTCCTAATGGCTCGGCAGTTTACTGTAGAAAGGGAAGGGTGGCATCAAGTAGTTTTAAGGGATGTCGGCAACATGAAAAATTCATGTTTGCAACGAAAAATGCAATAACTGTTTAATGGATGAAAGTGTACGGAATATTGAATTAAATGGGGAGGGTAAATAACAGGCTTTTGCATAAAGTCCTCTTGTATTAGCTGGAAATTGAGAGAGTGTTTGATACATATTCCATAGTTAAAACGCCTGTGTCAGGATTCATTAAAAATGGAGTGGCCTGTGAGGCAGATTTGTTTCCCCATAATAAATGAATTCGTAGTTTATTATTTTGTCCTTTCATTTAAAATGACAGGTTGTTCATGCAGTTTGAGTTTAAACATCTTGAGTATTTGTTTGCTGTTGCTTGTCAAATATTGATTTTATTCTCAAAATATTTTAATTAGATGGAGAGATTATTAGTAATCATGACAGAATATTCTCACTTTTCTACACTTAAATCAAAACATGGAAAATTCAGATAAAATGCTAAAAATTATAAACAGAAACCAATAAATTGTAAATATTAATAATGGCATTGATTGGTACTGCCTCTTTTCAGTAAATATCATATTATGCAAGATGTTGAGAAAGTAACTTACGATTTCAAAAATTCATTTGAAAGAATGTATGTATATTTAGTACAGATTTTTTTATTTAATAAAGAATAAAGCAAATATTTTAAAGATTTTTACAAAATTTCAATGTGCATGTTCATAATCTTTTCTTACATCTTGTACACCTTTCAACTATTTTTACGGAAATACAAGAAAAATATTGTGTAACAATCTCCACTCAATTTGTGATATTGGTAAAATGAAGTCAAATTATAGCTGTGATTGATTTCCATTGCTCCATAGAAAATGGTTAGAAATCTCTTATTCGCTCGATTTGTTGAGGGGCATTTGTAATTTGTAATTTGGGCTCGACTGCTGTAATAAGGTTCAATAGTTTGACGAATTTTGGTGGAATGCTTTTTAATAGAAATTTCACTCAAGAGGAAAAATTTCCAAGACGTGATGTGGTGCAAATATATATTGAAATATTGTAGTACATATTGAAATATTGTTGAATGCATATTATTGAATACATATTGAAATATTGTTGAATATATTTTATTGAATACATATTGAAATGCATAATGAAATATTGTTGAATATATGTTATTGAATACATATTGAAATATTGTTGAATGCATATTATTGAATACATATTGAAATATTGTTGAATATCTGTTATTGAATACATACTGAAATATTGTTGAATATCTGTTATTGAACACATATTGAAATATTGTTGAATGCATAGATTTTAAGAAACACAAATAAGAAGACATATACATAAACATATATAAAATAAATACAAATTCATTACAAAACTCTGAACTACATAAGTATTGCAGAAAATATGCAAAAGGAGTTCAATAAAAATTTAAAATGTATGCCAAAAATATATCAAAAAAAGATAAAGTATTTTAAAAATACTCTATGACATTAGGCAATAAAAATTTTACATACAATATAATTCTTAATTTCTTTAAAAACTCATAGTGCAGTGGTATTCAAAATTTGTAAAGAAATATTTTTTAGTTTATTGCTATTAATATTATTTGCAATCAAAGAATTTTGTTAAAATTTAACGATAACTTATTATTGTTCATTTTTTTCTACAAAAATAAACGAACATTTAAATTTTACTGGTCATTAGAAAAATGGGTTGGCTGTTTTAAAAATATTTTTTTTCAACTATTACCACAAAGTTATTTTAAAGTTTTAAAGAAATACTTGGTTTCGTCTTGTGATTTGAAACTAACCAAATACAAAAATCCACAAATGTTTCAATACATAATTATGGAAAAAAAAATTTTAATATTTTCTAATTTAAACTATAGAACTGCTTACGAATCATTCTAATTAATTAAAATTAGTAATTAAAATTTCGATTAAAATTTAATTAAAATGAAAATAAATTACATTTGCAATTAATTATTATTTACTAATTAATTGAAAATTAAAATTTAATTCTAATTTATTATAATTAAAATTATTATATCGTTTAAATTAATTAAAATTTCGTTTAATTGAATTACGTGTTTACTAAAACGTTATCCTGTATTATTTTTTGTTAAATTATCATCATTTAAAATAATTCAATTTTTATCTTTAGGAATTAAATTTTTATACTCCTTTCCCCTCCTTGAATATATCCTTAGTAAAATTTGTAATAAAATTCATACTAATCTTACTTTATTAAGGCAAAATTAATATTTTTCTTACATTTCGAAAGGAAGTTTGGTAACTGTAACTGTATCCGAAAATTTATTGCTAATACTGCTGATGCCTAACCATTTAACCGGAAAACGGAGGAACAATTATAACATGAAAAGGAAAGATTAAGACATAAAAAAACGATTCGATTTCTCTTTCAGATCCTATACCTTAAAATGATTAGACTTGGTAATGATTCTCCCAATAGTTTAGGAGCTATCATACTTGCTAATGATTTTCACGAGCTGTAAGACTCATATCAAAATGCAGCGCAATCATAGAAAATTGCATATCAGATGTATCATGGCAGAGTGATTACGAGCAAGCCTCGCATTATTCAATCTAATGCAAGGAAACAAATCCATCGTGTTTAACTACATGAAGGATCTAATGGTATGGAAATGGTATGTGTGCATAGAATCGACAGTTCAAATGTGTCCAATTAAATAGAAATGCTTTGGAATTGTCTATTCCGATAAGTACTACCATTATGATTGTATGTCCAATCAAGGTGCTCTGAGAAATTATTGTAATGGTTGGGATTAATTTACGTAGAGATGTACTTCTCTTAACACTCATTCATACCCAAATCTACCTTCTGTCTTCTTTTTGTCACCAACATCGCCTTTTAATAAAAAAAGATTCATTAAGAAAATCTGGATATGATATTCAATGACATGTAGGTAAGTAAGTCCATGTAGGAATTTACTAGGTTTACTGTTAGACAATATTCAAACGCAGGGCAGTTATCCTGGAAGACAAAACATAGCTCAACCTACAAAATAAAAAAAAATAGGTGATTATTCTAGCTTTTGGTAAAATGATATTATCACCCTCTGTGAAACATCTCGAATTAAGAGGAACTAAACAGGTCTACAGGGACCTGTTGACCGAGTGACTAGCGCTCTGGCAGTCAGTGCCACAGGTTTCAGGTTCAAGTCCCGGCGGTGCCATGGATGCCTTTAGTGGTTCGAAATCCGACTTAAACCACGGGTCCTGGCTTAATATGATTATAGAACATTGGGCGTAGGTCCTACAATCCTACCATGTAAGAAAACAACGTTTTCTGTCTCGAAATAGGTCAGTAGGCAGACGCTTGGTCCACCATGTGGCTATTACACCAATGAAGAAGAAAAAAGAATTGTTTTGTAGTTCTTCCCGCTGGCCATTTTATTTTGAGAGTCGTTATTGTTAATTTTGTTGCATTCTGGAAGGACTTGTATTTGAAATAAAAAGCTATTATTCTCTAAAAAACATGTGATTTAATAAAAAGAAAGACTTGACGAAATATTCATGCAGTAAAAGAAATGCAGTTGTGACAGAGGGTGGTCAGCAGGAAAGAACAGGAACGTTGCAGCGAACGGGTAATTAATACTAACAAGACCCGTGATGCTTCGAGGCTCCATGGACTAAAAATAAAATCATATTTTATGAACATGGAATGTCATGACTTATGGTTGTGGTGCCAATGATTTCTGCAATTCTTCCCTCTTCCTACTTTCCCTTGAATGTCGTTATTGTTGGTTTTGCAGCATTCTAGAATTACTTGTATGAAACAAAAAATTATTGTTCTGTGGCAAAACATACGATTTAATGTAAAAGGAAGACTTGTAGAAAAATTTATACAGTAAAAAAAACGTAGTTGTAACAGTGAGAAAGGACAAGAAAGGTACAGTTGAATCTCGCTGGCTCCGAACAAGTAAATAATAATAAAAGAACCCGTGGTGCATCTTGGCACAATGGACCAAAAATAAAATTTAAGTTTTAGGAATTTAGAATGCTATATAATTTACGGTTGCCATGACAATGAGTTCGCAATTTGCCATGGAAATGCTATTTGTTTTGGGGAACTATAATGTTAAACAATTTCCATAGAAGTCTTTGAGAGTGAGTCCTCCGTTTAATTTTAATGTGTTACTCAACCCATCAGAGACGGTTTATTGCTATATTAAGTGGAACATGGTATCTGTTGTATTAAGTAAAACTAGATAAGAGGAATAAAATATGGGATTCAGTATAATAAATTCCTAAATGATTAATGATTGGCCCAATTGTGAATTAATATTAAATTTACCCCTATTTATCTACTCTAACTCTGCATCATATCAATGCTAATAAGGAAGCGAAAAAAAATCACTGTTTTCAAATTAGTAAAAAGGGAAAGCAGGACGATGGCTTTTGTCTCTGAATGAGAGAGCACATCTCCACAAACTCTTATGGAAAGATTTAAAGGAAAAAGAGAAAAAGTTTCAGTAAAGGGTTGATTTAAAAAATGGTAAAAAATTTGAAACAGCCATTGAAAGATAAGGGGGATAAATTATTTTGTAATTTTTAACAAGCATTTTGCTCTCTCTACTATGTAACAGTTGGGCTGACATATTCAAAGGCTGACACATAGATGGCACTACTAGTATTAAATTCATATAATTTTTAGTTAGCCCTAACCTTCAAAAGACACATGTATAAATTTGACAGCTGTTGCACTATTAGTATGTGAGTTATAGCATTTTTAGTGAAGCAACTTTTGTTAGTTTCAAAAAATGGATAAAAAGGAATTTCGTGTGTTAATATAGCATTGATTTTTGGCGAAAAAAATACTATTGAAGCCAAGGCTTAGCTTGATAAACATTATTCGGACTTTGCACCAGGAAAATCAACCGTAGAGAAGTGGTTTGTTAAATTTAAACGAGGCGAAATGTGCACCGAGGACGATGCCCGTAGTGGACGTCCCAAAGAGGCTGTTACTGACGAAAAAATCAAAAAAGTCCACAAAATATTTTCTGATAACCGTAAAGTGAAGTGGATTGAGATAGCTGAGACCCTAAAGATATCAAAGGAACGTGTTGGACATATCGTGAATGAATATTTGAATATACGAAAGCTCTGTTCAAAGTGGGTGCCGCGCAGGGCTCACAATCGACCCAAAACAACAACGAATTGATGATTCTAAGCAGTGTTTGGACCTGTTCAATCGTAATAAACCCGAATTTTTGCTTTGATATGTGATAATGGATGAAACATGGCTCCCTCATTTCACAACGGAGTCCAATCGACAGTCAGAGGAGGGGACTGCACGCGATGAACACTAAAAATGCTATAACTTCACTAAAAATGCTATAACTCCCATACTAATAGTACAACAGCTGTCAAATTTATACACGTGTTTTTGAAGGTTAGGGCTAACTAAAATTCGTATGGATTTAATACTAGTAGCGCAATCTATGTGTCAGTCTACGAACTTTTCAGTCCACCAGTTATTTGAACATTTCTTGCAATACATATTAAAATAAATTGCCATTTCATCTTTTATGAGAAACGTTGTACAAATATAAATGTTTTACTCAAAACTATGTGCGTGATGTCATTGTCCACTAATTACAGATTTCTAGAAATCCAGCATACATCAGGACTTAGCATATTAAAGTAAACATTGCAGTACTGTACCAAAGTGAGAGAAAATCTGTTTTATAATACATAGAAAATAAAAGTTGAAAACCACTATTAAAGGGGATTGACCAGCATCTGTGTCATCTATGCAAAAACAAGGCGGAAAAAACTAAAGCAACCAGCCCCATAACAACAAGGCATACATTAATGGTACAATTTTTAATGCTATTGTTTACAATAAAACGAGGATCCAAAAGTAATCTCTTACTTTGAAGTAACCAAAGCATATCCCCTGTCATTCTAAAATGTCAAATCATGATTGTTAGGATGTACGCAAAATATAATTTTTTTTTTTTTTTTTTTTTGAAAATTGCAAATAAAATTTAAATCTTAATTTACATTTTAATTAATTAATTAAAGAAAAAGTGTTTTTTTACATATAGCTTTGTTTCAAAACAACTTTCTTACTAAAATCATAAACATACATTGCTAGAATTTTGATCAATAGGTTTTAGCCTGTTTTTTCCATTTTTCATTATATAAATTCAAATATAAATCAAGATATTAGGATCCCAACAATAATCCTCAGATATATTTATTGCCAGAGCTTTCAAGATCCTCACATCATACATCGCTGTTATCACTTAAAATGTCTTCACTTTTACTCATTTAACACAAAATTAATGTAATAAATAATATATAATCATAAAAATAATAAGTAATAAATACATGTAATATTAAATTCTAAATATAATGAGCAATAAGTATATGTAATCTATAATAACTGTTATATAACATACTACTCTTCATCAATCCTTTGGATATTGAACATCTAGTCAAGTGTCTGTAAAACAACATGAAGTCGGGAGAGATTGACTGTTGCCGGATATGCGATGACAACAGCAATCCTCTGATATATTTCCAGAGCTTTCGAGATCGTCATACGATACATCGCTGTTATTACCACTCTAAAGGTCTAGACTTTTACTCATTTAACATAAAGTTAAAGCTATGTATAATAATAAATATAATAATTAATAATTATATGTAATTAATAGTAATATAAATAATAAAAAATAAATATATGTTGTGACTAATCCTCATTGTCCTGCAGTGTGGGACGGACATCCCATGAGTAATCTAGTCATGGATGGAGAAAAAGGGAGCAGCTTCTGTTGTGATGGAGCATCCGTAGCTTGAAGACTGACTTGGCTCCGTGACGCTCTTACAGTCATATAAGACTGGGATCTACAGCGTACAATAAATGTATGTAACATTAAATAATAATAGTAATAATTAATAATTATGTGTATTATATAATAAGTAATATATAATATGCCAATCTTCATCAATCCTTTGGATATTGAAAGATACACAGTCAAGTTTCTATAAAACAACATGCGATAGACTGAGTGTTGCCGAATATACGATATCGCGAGTGATATATTGTTTGACTTAAAATAATACAAATTAGACCAAAATATTTGTTTTAGTTGAGAATTTGATTATTTAACTATTACTTTTGCACGTTAATTCGTGGTGTATATGTGGCCCGTGTACACTCGTATAATAAAAATTAATGGATCAAATCCATTATTTTATTTATAATAATTTAATAATTAAACAGTTATCAATAATTTTATTGCTTGAATCGACATACTTCAAACAAGTACCAGCACAATAAAATAAACGTTCTGTAGACATAAATTCTCTAACGCTTTTTCTGTACAAAATGCAACAAATACATAGCGACATTCCCCATCCAGGGTCAACTGCATCTGCTCTTTATTTCCACATACCTTTTGTTCGTGTGATGGTCATTTAAGAACTTTCTTTCAGGAAGTGGTCATCGTCCCAGTGGCACTAATATGTGCTTCCAACAATTCGATTGTCGTTAAGCTACCTACGCACCACGCCATTCCCATTGTGTTGCTAAGAACCCAACACATGGGAATCTATAGAGAAATAAACTCGCGAAATAAAGTAACAAATAAGATAATATTTTTGTTACGCAGGTAAGCGAGTGTGTTTCTTTTTTTAGTAGTTACTGAAAGTTCATATTTTTTGAAACCGTTTAGCTGGCTTGAGAAAAGTATTTTTGTATTCGTTAAAAAATATATTGATTTCTTTTGTCTATAAATTACTTTGATGGGTTTTAATAATTTATTAATTTATATTATTACAAATAAAAAAAGTAGTTTTGTATGAGTAATACTTGCCGGTGAATTATATTGTAACGTGATTAATCATTTACTAGGTGGCCATTACAGGTTACAACATGAGGTCGCGATAGACTGATTGTTGCCGGATATATGATTATACAATTTTCACAACAGATGATATAATGATACAACTACGATGATTGTCAGAGCTTTCGAGAACTCCATACTATACATCGCTGTTATTATTAGTAAAATTTCTTCATTTTTACTCAGTTAACAGAAAATTAAAGAAAAGAAATAATATATAATAATAAATATAAGTAATAATTATATGTAATTTATAGTAATATAAATAATCAGTAATAATTATCATCATCATCATTGGTGCAACAACCCCATGGTGGGCCAAGGCCGTCTGCCTACTGGCAGATTTCAAGACGGAGATGTTTTTTCTTTTAAAGGGGTAGGATTGCCACTCCTATGCCCTACGCTCTACAGCCATATTAGACTGGGACTTATGGTTTAAAGTGGATTCGGAACCATTATAAATATCCAAGGCATCGCCGGGATTAGAATTCGAAACCTGGGCCACAGAACAATAATAAATACATGTAATATAAAATAATAAATATAATAAATAATAATTATATCTAATATATCATAAGTAAAATATAATATGCTAGTCTACATCAATCCTTTGACTATTGAAAGACATCGAGTCATGTTTCTGTAAAACAACGTGAAGTCATGATAAATTGTCTATTGTAGGAGCATCATTTCATATGTCACAAATGAACTTTTGTTTGCTTTAAGTAACAGAAAGTAAACCAAAATGCTTTTTTAATCCATTTTAATGCATTTTAATTACTTATTATCCAAATGCATTTTAATTACTTATTTAACTATTAGTTTTACACGAGTTAATTCGGGGTATTACGAAAGATATGTGGTCCGGGTATACTCGAATAAGAAAAATTAACGGGTTAAATCCACAACTTTATTTATAATAATTTAATAATCAAATATACATCAATAATTTTATTGCTTGAATAGAACTTCAAACAAGTACATTAAAATAAACGTTCTGTAGAAATAAATACGCCGGCGCTTTTTCTGTACCCAAGTACAATAAATACATAGTGACATTTCTCATCGAGGGTCAACTGCATCTGCTCTTTATTTCCACGTACCTTTTATTTTATTCTCTTTATTTCCACATACCTATGGGATGGTCATTTAAGAAATTTCTTTCAGGAAGTGGTCATCGTCCGAATGGCACTAATATGTGTTCCCAACAATTCGATTGTCGTTAAGCTGCATCAGCACCACGCCATTCCCACTGTGTTGCTAAGAACCCAACACATAGGAATCTATAAAGAAAAAAACTCGGGAAATAAAGTAACATATAAGATAATGTTTTCGTTGCTCAGGTAAGCGAGTGGGTTTCTTTTATTTTTGTAGTTACTGGATGTTCACATTTTTTTAACCGTTTAGCTGACTTGAGAAATGTATTTTTAAGTTCGTTAAAAAATATATTATTTTTTTTGTCTATAAATGACTTTGAGGAATTTTAATAATTTATTGAAATATAAATTGTTGATATTGTAAATAAAAAAATGGTTTTGAATGAGTAATTCTTACCTGTTAATTATTTTATAGGTGGTTAATTATTTACTAGCTAGCCACCGGTGGAGTCGATTACAGTCTCTACTTTCAGAAACAAATTCATGATAGCGATTGTGGTTAGTTAAATAAGTATCTCATATCGGGACTCAGACTGTCTGGCACAAGTTTTTTTTTCAAATGATACGCGATTGAAGAGCATTTAAAAGTCCTTCAAGAAGGCAATGTTCTCCCTTCGTCATCCGTCGACGGGTTGTCCATGGTGAACTTCAGTGGAACACGAAGCTTACAGATGTATATAAAATAACTGTAATAATAATGCCACGTCATCCTGCAATTTTTTTATGCACGGTGATTATAAAAGCACATTCTTGATATATAAGCATCTAGCTATCATAAAGTTATGTTATAAATAAGCTTCTCACATTGACACTCAGACTGTCAGATAGAATTTTTTTTTTTTCTTTTTTTCCCGAACGATAATCGAGTGAAGATCACCTAAAAGTCCTTCAAGAAGGCAATGTTCTCCCCGCATCACCCATCGATGAAAAGCCGAATATAACAAAGTAATAATAAATAAATAAGTTTCAATAGAAACCGAAGAAAATTTTAGTTTAAAGTATGTTGAGATACGCCCTCAAAAATTATACGAAAAACAACAGTTAAACTCAGTTCCAGTGACAAAATTTCAAATGGTGATACCTATTTATTTTTTTTTTATTGGAATGTGATCTCCATAGGGAAAAACCATAAATAGTGTTGGAACGGTACCTGTAGCACGAAAATCGCCAGCGCTAGACAGCCTAGAAGAAAAGTGAAAGCAACCAATAATTACAGAGAAGCAACATAAAGCAAAACGTTTTAAATTAAAAAGGTTTTTTTTTTATTTCTTTCACGAACAATTTATACATAATAGAGAGTTTTTGCATACCGTACGTTAGTTACTGTAGGACGTCCGTTAGCTTTTTCTCCCTAGCGCGCATGCTCAGTTTCCTATGAGCATGCGCGCTAGGGAGAAAAAGCTAACGGACGTCCTACGGTAACTAACGTACGGTATGCAAAAACTCTCTAACATCTATTTAAATTCTTTTCACGAACATTTCATACATAATATTTAATTAAATCCTTTTCATGAGCTATTAATTATATAATTAAATAATGTAAGTTTGTTCTGAAAGATCCTCTGGTCACAGAAGCAAAGACAATTTTATTTCAAAGTGAAAATGAGAATTTTCAAGAAAAGAAAATCGATTGGAATTCTATAGTTTATTTATTTTTTTTTAAGATTGCCATTTTGCATTTAATTCTTTTGTTCTTTTTGTTTAACCTGTACATCGGCAGGTACATTCTTTAACCTGTACAAGTGATTATTATTTTTATTTATTATTTAATATCAAAAAAATTAAAGATAGACGTAGAAAGGTTTCAAAGGGATTCTTTTTATGTGCAACTCGTAGCAAGGTTACAGTGGTATATGAGGAACATTATTGTTCCAAATAAAATCATTTTTCAAATTATTAAGTCAGACTATTTGGCAACGTATTAAATTACCATTGAAGCATGCAATGCACTAGCTAACTATCTAATTTTTCAATTCCTTCTTTTAACTCACACTCTCCCTATACACTGAAGTGACAAAAGTCATGGTATACTTCTTAATATCGTGTCGGCCCTCCTTTCGCCCGGCGAAGTGCAGCAACTCGACGTGGCATGGACTCAACAAGTCGTTGGAAGTCTTCTGCAGGTATATTGAGCCATGCTGTCTCGATAGACGTCCATAATTGTGAAAGCGTTGATGGTGCAGGATTTTGGGCAAGAACAGACCTCTCGATGATGTCCCTAAATGCTCGATGCGATTCATGTCGGGCGATCTAGGTGGCCATATCATTCGTTGGAATTGCCCAGAATGTTCTTCAAACCAATCGCGAACAGTTGTGGCCCGGTGACATGGCGCATTGTCATCCATAAAAATCCCATCGTTGTTTGGGTACATGAAGTCCATGAATGGCTGCAAGGAATGTTGAATTCCCTAACGATTTCCGAAATGGCATGACCCATGCGTCTAGCTCCAACTAACGTTCCGCGTTCAAAGTCTGTTAATTCCCGTCGTGCGGTCATCATCACGTCAAAACCTCTTCACATGAATAACTTGAACAGAAATGAAAGCTCTGCTAAAGCACTGCGCATTTATACCTGTTCTACGCGATGCTACTGCCATATGAAAATTTGCATATTGCTATCCCATGACTTTTGTGACTTCAGTGTATAGATATTGTTCAAATTTCCAATCGTTCATAAAATACTTTTTATTCTTCCACTCAAGTTCAAATACATTTTTTTTAACGTGTAGTGAGATGACACTGGATGTTAATACAGTTTTTTCAAATATTAATTAATTCATTTACATTAATTAATTAATTTTAGATTTTTTAGATTTAAGTTTCATGTATCTACCAATAGATGGAACTTAAAAGAAATAAATGATAATTATTTATAAAAGAGTTTCTGCAATATAGAGAAAAAAAAGTAGGAATTCACTTAAAAAAATAAAAATTTTATATTACTTATTTTATTAAAAATCATTTGGTAAATGGGAAAGTGAAAATGACAAAAGAGAAAATAAAATGTTTCAAGAAAAGAAAATTGTTTGGTATTCATAATTTTTCATTTTTTAAGATAGCTATTTTGTGTTTTGTTCTTACATTAAGTTCTAAATTTTATGCATAATCTGCTTATTATTCTATATAAATAATTTAATATAGATATGCTAAAAAGTTTTATAGGGGTTTTAGTTTTTAAATTTTCTGGATTACGTATTCCTTTTCTGGATTAAGTCCAAGTGATTCTTTTTATTTATTGTGTTATATAAAACAAAATTAGAAAAGACCTAGAAAGCTTCGAAGATGGTTGTTTTATGTGCAACTAGTGGCAACGTTACAGGAGTATATAATGACCATTATTGTCCTAAATGAAATCATTTTTCAAATTATTAATTGAGACTATCTTGCAACGTATTAAATCATTACTGAGATATGTAATGCACCAGCAACTATCTATTTTTTTTAAATAAGATTATTTGATGTATGTGAAAGTATACGAATGAAGGATTACGAAGGATAATTTTCCCATTCTTTTTATTAAATATCTTTCTTAAATGAAAGATGATGTAGCATCTTTCGCAGCATAATAATATCTGACTCGGAATATTTCTGATAAATGATTAATTTTTAATTTCGTGTTTGAATCTGAAAATCTTCGAAAAGAAGGAATAAAAAAAGGAAGATTCTTGAATGGATGGAAACACATTTTCTCTCTGCAATCATAAAACATTGATGATTAATGAGAAAGCTGAATGAATGTATGTCAGGATCAGAAAAATGACTTGCGACTGAATGAAGAGAAAACTTTCAAATCTACATTTTCCCCTCCTCTTCGTGAAATCTAAATCGATTTATTTAGCGTTACGGAAAAGGAAGAATTTTTATTCGTCAAAACAACAGCTGTCTTCGAAATACTTGAATACAATTAAAAACAGTGTTTTGTTTTGTTTGTTTGTTTGTTTGTTCTTTCTTTCTTTTAAATAAAACAAATCAAAAAATAGAATTCCTGGCTGGTTTAAAAATGATGGTGAATGAAGTCTTAAGCATGAAGAATACATGAAAAATCATTAAAAAAGACGAAACGTTAAAATTTATTCTTACGAGAATAATTTCATGTCATTGATAATTAGCTTCGTTAAAAATACATAAAATTAATTCTAAACTAGTAGGTGCTCATTATAATAAAAGAAGAATGTCACAGACAAGTAAAAAAAGCTTTTTAATAATTAAAGCTCTTCATTTTTTCATTCTAATGTTGTCCTTAATAAATAATTTTAAAAAATATGTAAATTTCATGGTGTCGTTGATGACAATATAGAATTTTCGAAAAAGGATTTTAAATAATGATGATTAAAATTTTTGTTTTGGTTTTCCTTTAAATTTTATTTATATAATTAAATAATACGAAACTAATTCGTATTTAAATAAATTTAAAATGCCAACACCAAATTTAAAATAACAAATGCAATGAATCAAAATCTAAAATGGCAAAAGCAAATGAAAATTCAAAGCGTAATTCTAAATTTTTATTATTTTTTTTAAATTTATATTCCCCTTTGTTATAATATAAATTCATATACTGAAAGATTTAAAAAATAATTATGCTTTAAACTTAATTTAAACTAAGTACTGATTATTTCTATGAATTTTGGGGACTATTTATACGTGAGAGAAACGTGTACTCCAAGAAACTTAAACCCCATATACATATGACATGTAAATTATCCTTAGAAGAAAGCATATATAAGCATTTCTGACACTTATTTTCATTTTTATGCTAAAATGTTTTTTGATTAGTTCTTCTAAATACTTAAATTGGCAGTTTTTTACCAGGAATAAAATTTAAAGCAACTGTTCTTGAGAAATTATCGAGTGTCTTATTTCTTATATTGTTTAAAATGCTTTATTTTTTTCACTTAATACAACGATTATTTCTCACGTAATATTGTTTAAAATTGTTTGTTTAAAATTAATATTGTTGTTAATAATGTTAAAATTATTTAGTGTTTAAATTATACCGCAGTTATTTTCATTTTTATGTTACAATATTTTTTGATTAGTTCTTCTAAATACATAAATTGGCAGTTGTTTTACCAGGAATAAAATTTAAAGCAACTGTACTTGAGAAGTTATCGAATGTTTTATTTTACATGTTTTTTTTAAATACTTTAAACCTTTTTCAAATTGGCAGTTGTTTTACCAGAAATAAAATTAAATCAACTGTTCCTGAGAAATTAATGTATGTATAATGAAGAATTAATGAATTATTGATGCAATTAATGTATGAATAATATAGTTATTGTTGTATTTTTTTAAATGGTTTAACTTTTTTCATTTAAATCAGCGTTTATTTCTCATGTACTGTTAAAAAGTGTTTGTTTAAAAATAATGTTGTTGTTGATAATGTTAAAATTTTTTCTTTAAATTATGTTGCTGAAAAAGTATCTATAAACATTTCAAACATTTATTTTCACTTTTATGTTAAATTGATTTTTGATGAATTCTAAATGCAAAAAGCATCAGTTGTTTCACCAGGAATAAAATTTAAAGTATCTGTTTTTGAGAAGTTATCGAATATCTAATTAATGGTATCTTTTACAATGTTTTACATTTTTTTAATTAATATAACTTTTATTTCTTATAACTTATTTAAAATGATGATGTGTAAAGGACCTCAAGATTTGATGTCCTTTTATACAGCATATCGTGGTATATTTAAAATTCAATTAAAAAAAATTCGTTCTTATTTTATAAATGAAAATATTTTACAATTTATAATTTATTCATAAGTAAGCAATAAAAAATTAACTCTTTTATTATATAGTACGTTATATATTTAAAAATGTCCTTTTCTTAGCCAAACGACAAGATATTTTTGTTCAATTATTTAATAAGCATTCATTTAAAACCATATGGGTGAATCTTTCCCTAAACAATTCTGAAAATCAGCAAATAATCCGAAGGCTATTTACTGTATGTAGAGAGCAACGACAGAAACGTTCCAAGTTGAGCAAACAGACCCAGATATAAAATCCAGCCAGCGAATCTGTAGGTTATTCCCTTTAACAAATACTCATTATTCTTTCAAGCAAACCAAAGCACCATCATCATAATCTTCAACCTTCAAAAGCCTGCATTCTTCATGATAAATCCCTTCGCTATTTAGTCCTTTATTTTAACCTTCAGGGCCCGAACAAGGCAGGCGCAATATTGAACTATAAATGTAAGCGCGGTTGCAGTTAAAGTTCCTTTCTTCATCGTCTGCTAATTAAAATTCCTTTCATCGATCTTTTCCAGAGAGTGGAATTTTTATGAATCGTTCCAGAAGAGTAGTGATTGGTTGGCTCTCAAAAGACAGGAATTCGAACAATTTTACGTGAAAATTGGTTCCTAGATAACTCCAGGCCTCCACCGGGCAGATGAATATTCATTGTTCTAACTCGATACTTCACATTGAAATAGTGCAAAGTGGAACAAAAAAAAAAGAAAAATGCCGGGCGGTTTTGCATTTTTACGATAATGAAACGTGGCCTCATTTTATTTTCTTTGCAGCCATTTGATTGGGTTGCACCCATCTAACTTTTATTTTGAACTGAAATTGTTAAAAGTTTTATCTGAACCGAACACAGTTCTGCACTGGTTCTTATTGATTGCGGACTGGAATGCAGTTGTTCGCCATTCTTTATTTAATGCTCAAGAACTTCGAAATTGGTTTGTTGGAAAGATTCGTTTCTTTTCATCATTGGATTATAGAAAAGATTCATCAATTCTTTTTGATCTGATGATTCAGGACAATCTGTTTCTTTTTTTCAGTGATAATAAAAAGGCAAAATTTGTTTTATTCTTTCGTGAAACTATTTGTATTTTAAAGTTGATTTGCTTATGTCTATAATATTATGAAAATCCGAAAATAAGTTTCAAAATTGTATTGCTTTTATTCAACTTTGATAATAAGATGGTATTGGATTGGCAAGAAAGTAAATTCGATTTTCCCCATTTAAGTACTTGATTAAATCGAACGTACTTTTTCGCCAATCCAAAGAAAATTTTTAAAAAATTTATAAAAACTATAGGTTTTTTTTTATAATTTTTTACTACAACTAAAATATGGTTTTTTTTGTTGTTGTTGTTGTTGTTGTTGTTGTTGTTTTCGATATTTTTAGAGAAAATGCGAATTTTCTTTTGAATTTTTATTTCCTTTGTCACTTATTTTCTTGATTTTTCTTTGAGTTTCTAACTTCTGAAATTAATTAATTTTATAATCTTTAAAATTAACTTTTGTAGTGAAAATTTGTCTTAAAATTACATTAACAATTATTGAATGACAACATACTTAAACATGCATTAATTATTTATTAAATTAAATGAAAAATGCTTGGCTTTTTTCGTGTGAAACATTTTATAATATTTATTTAAATTCCTTTCGCGACCCGGTAATTATATAATAAAATGGTGTAACATTATTCAAAAAGATCGTCTGGTGAAAGCAAAGACAATTCCATTTCAAAGTGAAAATAAAATTTTACACAAAAAAAAATCGTTTGGAATTTTATAGTATTTTTTTATTAAGATAGTTGTTATGCTTTTTGTTCTTATACTAAATTTTAAATTTTACGCATAACCTGTATTTAAATTTTTTTCACGAACATTTTATACATAATATTTATTTAAATTATTTTCATGAGCTATTAAGTATATAAATAAATAAGGATGAGTTTGTTCGGAAAGATCCTCTGTTGAAAGAAGAAAAAGCAATTTTATTTTAAAGTGAAAATGAGATTTTTCAAGAAGAGAAAATCGTTTGGAATTCTATAGTTTTTATCTTTTTTAAAAGTTTGCTATTCCGCATTTTGTTCTTTTTGTTTAACCTGTATATCGGCATAGTCGTTTATATTTTATTTATTATTTTATATAAAAAATTTAACGATAGACCTAGAAAATTTTCAAAGGGGTTCTTTTTATATGCAACCAGTGGCAAAGTTACAGTGGTACATAAAAAACATTATTGTTCTAAATGAAATTATTAAATCCGACTATCTGACAACGTATTAAATCATCACTGAAACATGCAATGCACTAGCAAACTATCTATTTTAAAAAAATATTATTTGGTAAATGTGAAAGTGAAAATGACAAAAGAGAAAATAACATTTTTCAAGAACAGAAAATCGTTTGGTATTCCATAATTTTTCATTTTTTAAGATAGCTATTTTGCATTTTGTTCTTACATTTAAATTCTAAATTTTATGCATAACGTATAGGTCCAGGCGATTCTTTTTATTTATTGTGTTAGATAAAAAAATATTAGAGACAGATCTAGTAAGTTATCGAAGTGGCTCTTTTTATGTGCAATCAGAGGCAAAGTTACAGTGATACTTATGCATATAAGGATCATTATTGTTCTAAATGAAATCATTTTTCAAATTATTAAGTCAGACTATCTGGCAACGCATTAAATCATCACTGAAACATGCAATGCACTAGCAAAATATCTATTTTTTTTTAAAAAAGATCAATTGCTGAATGTGAAAGTGTACGAATGAAGAATTACGAATAATGCTTTTCACATTCTTTTTATTAAATATCTTTATTAAATGAAAGATGACTAGCATCTTTCGCAGCATAATAATATCTGATTTGGAATATTTCCGATAAAGGATTCATTTTTAATTTCGTGTTTGAATCTGAAAATCTTCAAGAAGAAGGAATTAAAAAAAGACGATTCTTGAATGGATGGAAACTCATTTTCTCTCTGCAATCATAAAACATTGATGATTAATGAGAAAGCTGAATGAATGCATGTCAGGATCAGAAAAATGACTCGCGACTGAATGAAGAGAAAACTTTCAAATCTGCATTCTTCCCTCCTCTTCGTGAAATCTAAATCGATTTATTTAGCGTTGCGGAAAAGGAAGAATTTTTATTCACCGAAACAACAGCTGTCTTCGAAATACTTGAATACATAAAAAAACAGTTTGTTTGTTCCTTCTTTCTTACTTTTAAATAAAACAAATCAAAAAATATAATTCCGGGCTGGTTTAAAAATAATGTTGGATGAAGTCTTACACATGAAGAATACATGAAAAATCATTAAAAAATACTTAAGGGTTAAAATTTATTCTTACAAGAATAATTGCAGGTCATTGATAATTAGCTTCGTTGAAAATACATAAAATTAATTCTAAACTAGTAGGTACTCACCATAGTAAAAGAAGAATGTCACAGAAAAGTTAAAAAACTGCATTTTAATTATCAAGGCTTTTTATTTATTTATTTATTTTTTTTTCATTCTAATGCTGTGCTTAATAAATAATTTTAAAAATTATGGAAATTTCATGATCACGTTGATGACAATATATAAAATGTTTTAAAAAGGACTAAATAATGATGATTATAATTATTGTTTTGGTTTCACTTTGAATTTTATTTATTAGACACGTATTTAAATAAATCTAAAATAACAATACCAATTCTTAAATAAAATTATCTGAAATCGAAGATGACGAAAATTAAAAGTATAACCCTAAATTTTCTTTTGTTTTACTTTACAGTAAAACAATTACTATGATTACTGTAATTATAAATTGCAATAAAATTTATAGGTTAAAATGGCAACATACTTTCTCAAATAGAATGATCTGAAATCGTAAAGGATGAAAATTAAAAACATAACCCTAAATTTTTTTTTTAATTTCTAGCACATTTTTGTTCAAACGTATATTCAGGTCCTGAGAGATTTAGAATATATTTATGCTTTAAACATTATTTAAATCAAGTCCAGATTATTTGTATAAAATTTTGAGGACTTTTTATATGTGACAGACATATGTACACACTGAAACGGAAAACCCATATACAAGACATATGACATGTAATTTATATGCAAAGAAAGCATCTATAAGCATTGCACACATTTATTTTCCCTTTTATGCTAAACTGATTTTTGATGAATTCTCCTAAATGCATAAAGTGTCAGTTGTTTTACCAGGAATAAAATTTAAAACAATTGGTCTTGAGAAGTTATCGAATGTCTAATTTCTGATATCGTATAAAATGCTTAATTTTTATTTCTTATGATTTGATGTTCTTTTACATATTAAATCATGGTATATCTAAAATTATAACAAAAAATTCTTTCCCATTTTATAAATGAAAATATTTTACAATTTTTAATTTTTTCACATATAAGCAATAACAAATGTTTGTTGTTGTTTGTTGTTTCTTATCCCACTTGGCTGGCCAAGCCCACGAGCCCATACGTGCTCATGATTGAAGGGGAAGGAAGCAGCTTCTGTTGTGATGGAGCACCCGTAGGTAGAAGCCTGACTTTTGCTCCGTGACGCTCTTACAGTCATGGGAGACCGGGACCTACGGCTTAAAGTGGATTCCGAACCACTACAAACATCCATGGCACCGCCGGGATTCGAACCCGAAACCTGTGGCACCGAGCGCCAGAGCGCTAGACACTCGGCCATTCAGGTCCCAAATTTGCCAACGGCACGCAGTGTTCCCAGGTGGTCACCCACCCAAGTACTGACCGCGCCCAATGATGCTTCACTTCGGTGATCTAACGAGAACCGGTATATTCAGCATGGTAACAAATGTAAAAACAATTAAGAGGATTGTTCTCTTTTGTTATATATACGTTATTTATTTAAAAATGTCCTTCCTTAGCCAAAACCACAGGACATTTTGGTTCAATTATGTAATTAGTATTAATTTAAAACCATCTGGGTGAATGTTTCCCTAAACAATTCCAAAAATTAGCGAATAATCCGAAGGCTATTTACTGTCTGCAGAGAGCAACGTGTAAAATATTCCAAGTTGGGCAAATAGACCCAGATATAAAATCCAGCCAGCGAATCTGTAGATAATTCCCTTTAACAAATACTCATTATTCTTTCAAGCAAACCAAAGCACCATCATCATAATCTTCTACCTGCAAAAGCCTGCATTCTTCACGATAAATCCTTTCGCTATTGAGTCCTTCATTTTAGCCTTCAGATTCATCAATTCTTTTTGCACTGATGAGTCCGGACAATCTGTTCATTTTTTATTTCAGTTATAATAAAAAGGGAAGATTTGTTTTACTTATATATGAAGCTTACTTATATATGTGGAAGTTGATTTGCTTATATCTATAACATTATGAAAGTCTGAATATAATTTTCAAATTTGTAATGTTTTTATTCGGTTTATGATTCAACTTTATAATAGGATGGTATTTGGTTTGCAAAAAAGTAAATTCGGTTTTTGCTATTTAAATACATGGTAAAAACCGAACGTACTTTCTTGCCAATCCGATAATAATAATAAAAATATGTTTACATTTTTTATGCGGTTTATTTATCATTTTTTACGACAGCAAAAATATGATTGTCCTTTTCATTTTTATAAATAATTTATTTTTCTTGTTGATTTCGATATTTTTAGATAAAATGCTGATTTTCTTGTGAATTATTATTTCTTTTTCCACCTTTTGTTGTGTTTTGCTAATCTTTGAGTTTTTAACTTCTAAAATTAATTAATTTTTTTAATCTTTAAAATTAAATTGTGTAGTGAAAAAAAATGTTTTAAAAATTATATTAATAATTTTTTAATTGAATTGAAAAATGTTTAGTGTTCCATGTGAAACATTATGTAAACTAATTTAGAGCAACTATTCTTGAGAAATTAACGTCAAATTTCTGGTATCTTTTAAAATGCTTTACATTTTTTTTCACTTAATACATCTTTTATTTCTCATGTTTCGCTAAAAATTCCATGATTTTATGTTCTTTTATGCATCAAATCGTGATATATTTAAAATTACATTAAACAAATTATTTCTTATTTTATAAATGAAAATATTTTTCAATTTTTAAATTATTCATATGTAAGCAACAACAAATGTAAAAGTAATTATGCCGACCATTCTCATTTATTACACAGTACTTCATATATTTAAAAATGTCCTTTCCTTAGCCAAACACTACAGGATATTTTGTTCAATTATTTAATAAGCATTAATTTAAAACCATCTGGGTGAATCTCTCCCTAAACAATTCTAAAAATCAGCCAATAATCCGAAAGCTATTTACTGTCTGTAGAGACCAATGACAGAAATGTTCCAAGTTGGGCAAACAGACCCAGATATAAAATCCAGCCAGCGAATCTGTAGGTAATTCCCTTTAACAAATACTCATTATTCTTCCAAGCAAACCAAAGCACCATCATCATAATCTTCTACCTGCAAAAGCCTGCATTCTTCATGATAAATCCTTCCATTATTTAGTCCTTTATTTCAACCTTCAGGGCTCTGACAAGATAGGCGCAATAATGAACTATAAATGTATGTTTGTAGTGGTTTGAAATACACTTTAACCAGTATGTCCTCGTTTAATATAACTGTGGAGAGTAGGTCTAACTTCCCGTAAAAAGACAGCATCTCCTGTCTCGAAATTGGCCAGTAAGCAAACGGTCTTGTGCTGCCTTGGGGCTGTTGCTCCAATGAAGAAGAAAGCAACTGTTTTGTATTCCTCACACTTTATTTTGAATGTTGTTATTGTAAATTTTGTATCATTCTGGAATGAGTTGCATTTAAGTAGTAAAAGATGTGTTTTAATGAAAAGTAAGACGAAAAATTTATACCGTAAAAGAAACTTTGTTGTAATAGATGGTGGTCAGCTAGAATGGATAGGAAGGCTGCAGTCGAATCTCACTTGCACCGAATAGGTAATTGAGAAAAAAAGTTAAAATACTAAAAATACTATAAAAAAACTATAAAATACTATAAAAAGACCATGGTGCTTCTAGGCACCATGGGACAAAAATAATTCTGTTGTATGAATTTAGAATGCCATAACAAATGGTTGACATGGCAATGGTTTTAAACTTTTCTCTAGTTCTTCCCTCTTTCCTTTCAATGTAGTTATTATTAATTTTGTAGCATTCTGGAATTACTTCTTTTGAAACAAAAAAATATTGTTGTGTAGTATAATATGTTATTTAATGAGAAGAAAAATGTATATGCTAAAGGAAATTGTAGCCAGCAATAAAGATAGAAACGCCGCAGTTGAATCTCGCTGGCTGCGAATTTATTCATAAGTAAACAATCACAACTGTAAAAACTATTAGGTCGACTGTTATCTTTTATTACACAATACGTCATTTATTCAAAAATGTCCTTTTCTTAGTTAAAACCACAGGATATTTTTGTTCAATTATTTAATAAGCATTAATTTAAAACCATCTGGGTGAATTTTTCCCTAAACAATTCTAAAAATTAGCAAATAATCTGAAGGCTATTTACTGTCTGCGGAGAGCAACGACAGAAACGTTCAATGTTGGGCAAACAGACCCAGATATAAAATCCAGCCTGCGAATCTGTAGGTAATTCCCTTTAACAAATACTCATTATTCTTTCAGGCAAACCAAAGCACCATCATCATAATCTTCTACCTGCAAAAGCCTGCATTCTTCATGATAAATCCTTTCGTTATTTAGTCCTTTAGTTTAATCTTCAGGGCCCGAACAAGGCAGGTGCAATAATTAACTATAAATGTAAGCGCGGTTGCAGTTAAAGTTCCACCCGCTCCTTTCTTCATCGTCTGCTAATTAAAATTCCTTTCATCGATCTTTTCCAGAGAGTGGAATTTTTATGAATCGTTCTAGAAGAGTAGTGATTGGTTGACTCTCAAAAGACAGGAATTCGAACAATTTTAAGCGAAAATTGGTTCCTAGATAACTCTAGGCCTCCACCAGGCAGATGAATATTCATTGTTCTAACTCGATACTTCAGATTGAAATAGCGCAAAGTAGAACAAAAAAAAAGAAAGAAAAATGTCGTTTGGTTGTGCATTTTTACGATAATGAAACGTGGCCTCATTTTATTTTCTTTGCAGCCATTTGATTGGGTTGCACCCATCTAACTTTTATTTTGAACTAAAATAGTTAAAGTTTTATCTGAACCGAACGCAGTGCTGTACTGGTTCCTATTGATTGCGAACTGGAATGTATTTGTTCGCCATTCTTTATTTAATGCTGAAGAACTTCGAAATTTGTTTGTAGGAAAGATTTGTTTCTTTTCATCATTGGATTATAGAAAAGATTCATCAATTCCTTTTGCACTGATGAATCCGGACAGTCTGCTTATTTATTTTTTCAGTGATAATAAAAAGGAAAGTTTTGTTTTACTGATACATAAGACAATTTATATTTGAAAGTTGATTTGCTTACATCTGTAATAATATGTTTCAAATTGTAATGTTTTTATTCAACTTTGATATTAAAATAATATTGGTTTGACAAGAAAGTAAATTCGATTTTCACCATTTAAGTACTTGGTAAAACCCGAACGTACTTTTTTGCAAACCCAATAATAATAAAAATAATATGTTTAAAGTTTTCTTTATAAAAACTATAGTTTATTTATATTTTTTTACTGTAACTCAAATACGATTTTCCCTTTTTTTCGGATTTGTTTTTTTTTTTTTATACATAAAGAATTGTTTTTTTTTTTTGGATGATTTTGATATATTTAGAAAAAATAACTAATTTTCTTTTGTATTATTATTTCCTTTTTCACTTATTTTTTCGATTTTCGTTCTTTTTTCGTTTCGATTTTTTTTACTTCTTAAAATTAATTCATTTTTATAATCTTTAAAATTAAATTGAAATAATAGAATATGAAATTTAAATATTTCCTCAAAGCAGCAATTAAAATCTGCATTACAAAAATGAAGCAAATTAAAGTAAGAATTTTCTAAAATAATAATTTGAATCTAATAAAAATGATTAATAATTATTTTTAATTTATAAGTATTCATTTAAGTACTTAAAATGTTTAGTAAACAGGACAAATAATTGTATTGATCCTTATTGTTCTTATACAAAAACTTTTCGAGCAACAATAATTTTTTATCTAGTATTATTGTATTTACTACTGTGCTCAAAAAGTAAGAACAATTATTTTTTTTCAAAAATTTTTTATTTATTCTTCCAAATTTATTTCATCGCTTTCAAAGTAATTCCCCTCTGGACACAATGCACTTACGCCAACTTTTTTTCCAATCCTCAATGCATGCTAAATCGTCATCGGCAGGGATGGCCTTCGAAGCGCCTACCGATTCACGTTGAATCTCTTCAATCGACTCAAAACGGTGTACACGGAGTGGTCTTTTGAGTTTAGGAAATAACCAGAAGTCGCACGGTGTGAATACGGTGGTTTTGAAACGATATGGGTTTCCATTTTTAGCGAAAACGTCACGAAGAATCAATGAGTGTGAGCTGGCGCATTCAGTATTTTCTGTACTAATCGAGATTTGATGCGTTTGAAGGCCAAAATGGAATTCACCGATCCTTTTGAAATTCCAACATCATCAGCAAGGTCTCTAATTGTAAATCGACGGTTTGAAACACCAAATGGAAAAAAAATTTTAAAAATAAAATTCCACAAGCCCCTGGAATTTTAAATTGAAATTTGGTTTTATTTTTTGGACACAGTAGTACAACAAGCCCATGAACCCATGTGGACTCATAGTTGAAGGAAAGGGGGTAACTTCTGTTGAGATGAAGCAACTATAGGTAGAAGTCTGACTTGACTCCGTGGCGCTGACTATTTTTACGAGGTAGGGTTGTCAACCCTATGCTCAAAGCTCTACTGTCATATTAGACCGGTACCTAAGGCTCAAAATGGATTCTGTACTACTACAAACATCCATGGCGCCGCCGGAACTCGAAAACTGTGGCACCTAACGCCAGAGCACTAATCACTCGGCCAATCAAGCCCTCAATCAAATCATATAGAAATCATATCTCCTTACATTATAAAATGTATCTGCTAAAAACAACATTGGCTATACTTCTCTCATGGTCTAACTATAATAAGTATTAGTTAACATGAAAGAAACCTAGTTTAAATTTTTAAACTTTAATTTTCAATCAAAACGTAGATGCAATGAGATATTTTTAAAAATTGATAAGATTAAAGTCATTATATTATCTCGTTTCTAAAATAAGAAGTGACACTCAGACTCAGAAGTGCATAGAAACTTGATTCCTTTTAGTAACTTATATTATAGTCAATTGCTTCAGGAAACGAATACTTTGGGGGATTTGACAGAATGTTTCGCATTGAGAGTATAAAGGTCTATTTCCACCTGATACTAAAATTTCACTTTGTAGAGCATCAACCAATCGGATGCCTGATCTCACTTGAATATTCCGCACTAAAGCTTCCTATTGGCTGGCGTTTCACGATATCCTTGTAACAATAGAAATCCACCTTATCTGCCTGGTTGGAATATTCCGAGTATTATGCACGAAAATGTTGGGCTGATAACCCTGTAAGTTCGTTACAAGAGATATTTCCCCCGCCCCCTTTCCACAAGCACACAGATACTATTCTAGGAGTAGTTCCAATTGGCTAAGCAATTGGATGTCCTTGCGGTGACACGGATGTTTGTCTGTGGTTCGGAATCCACGTTAAACTGTAGGTCCCGTTCAAATCAGCCTAAAGTGAGCATTAAATGACCGTAGAGCGACAAACCAAACCATACTAGCAGGTGTTTCTTATATCTGATATTCCTTATTCTATATCTAGAAATGTTATTAATTATGTTGAAGGACATGTTGATTATTAATTAATAATCAACATATTCTTGCTCACAGTATATTAATAATTCTGAAACCATTAATTTATGAATATCCTTTATTTATGAATTTTTAATCTCCCTGATAACACTTTTAATTAATTTATTTTATCGTAGGAAATCAGAGACTTCGCCTGAAATTAGTCAGAATACATAAATTAAACAATTCTTAAGATTAAAGATCACACGAGTGGGGCATGGTGGACAGCGCATTAGAATTATTTCCAGGAAAGGCTAATTCATAGCCTAATAAAAGATGCCGAGTCAGAAATTTCAATGTCCACAGATTGCCAAAGATGGGCACAATAAATCCGTAGACTGGAAAATTCTTCAGTTAAACAAGAAAGTAGTGGAGTGAGAACTTCTAGATGTCTACTCTAACAGATGTCTCTCTCTCTCTTTCTCTTTTTGTCTATTGTCCTATTGTAAGGACAATGTAGCCGTTGCTGTCTTCTGTCGATTAAGAAATATACTCTTGTACATAACACTGAATCTGAATCCTATTTATTGTTTTAGTGGCAAATAACACTTCAAAGTAGAAGGAATTCAAAGAAAAAATCTGCATAAATAACACAACTTTTCAATTTTAATGGCTCAATTGTCAATATTTTAACACAAAACTCTTCAGTTAATTCATTTCAAAACCCCCGGAAAATAGTTTAACCTGAAACTTAGTTAAATGTTGAACTGTTTAATTTGAATAATATCACCTCGCTCAGTGGCATCCAATTTTTTTTCGCCAAGAATTTGATTTATGAAGTAATTATACACCTGAACTGCTGTCCCTGCACGCTTATCAAGCTCCACCATAAATCCCCCCATAGTGTGATTGCATTAATCAGCTCATTATCATCACCGAACTTGAACACATTTACAGCTCACACATGCTTAACTCGCAAGTGTCATGCACCAAACTGCTATGCGAGGAATGAAACTCAAAATTCCTCAATATTAGATGGATGGGTAAATTTAATAAGCTGAAACATGTCAACCAAACAGGATGTTTACCCACTTCCGCCAACATCAAACGAGGCAACAGGAGTTGGCAAACATATCCCACCGCCAAATACTGGCCAATATGTGTTGAGTGGAGATGTGAAAGTTTCTCGATCGATTATGATATAGTTTATTTACCTTCCTAATGGCTCGGCAGTTTACTGTAGAAAGGGAAGGGTGGCATCAAGTAGTTTTAAAGGGATGTCAGCAACACGAAAAATTGATGTCTGCAACGAAAAATGCAATAACTGCTTAATGCATGAAAGTGTATGGAATATTGGATTAAATGGGAAAAGTAAATAACAGGCTTTTGCATAAAGTCCTGTTGTAGCTGGAAATTGAGAGAGTGCTTGATGCATATTTCATAGTTAAAACGCTTGTGTCAGCATTCATTAAATATGGAGTAGCTTGTGAGACAGATTTGTTTTCCCATAATAAATGAATTCGTAGTTGATTATTTTGTCTTTCATTTAAAATGACAGGTTGTTCATGCCGTTTGTGTTTAAACATTTCAAGTGTTTGTTGGCTATTGATTGTCAAATAT
>BPLQ01008437.1:0-18892 GCA_021605075.1 Caerostris darwini | reverse complement strand
AAGTTCATATTAAATATTTATAGAATTTATGTAAATTTATTTTCGGAATTGAATTTTATGCTGGGGAAGACTTCAAAAGCTGGAGGGTATGGATAGGGCGGGGGGAGAGAATTCACCATAAAAGTTGATATTAACGTTAAATCAACATACTGTTCAACCTAGCCATCACAGATTTCTTCGAAATTTGGATACAGCCCACTTAGCCGAATAAAGAAAAAAATACATATTTTTTTAAACATGCATACAGGAAAATACAATTGTATTAATTATTTAGAATTTATGTATTACAGAACTTATCAATAGAAAGGAAAGCTTTAGGATTTGAGTTGCACTTTAAAAAAGGCAAAAATTCTTTTTTAAATTTTAGAGCAAATATTATAAGTTTCTCATAGTTTTGGGGGTAGTAATTGAATCGTAGTTAAAAGTGTTGAAAATGAAGTATTTTTTTTTTATGAAGTTCAACATTTGATTTTTTAAGTTGTTTAAAAACTCTTTCATGCTCTACACATCTATGGCTGAATCCGTATAGTTTTGTCTTTTGTCAATTTTCTGTGCGTCACGGGTCGGAAGTCATTCACTATACAGCTTCTTAGCAAATATTATACTGTATGGGAAAAAAATAGGTGGCGATGTAAAATGCAGTCGAAAGTATCCCAAAAGGGTTGCAGGCAGTTTGCTGGCTACTCTGCGAACTTATCTTGAGGTCGCAAATCTGTTCATACTGATTGGAATCATTTGCAACATTGTTCAAAGAAAGTGCGTTGATTTCACACGAAGGGACTTTTTTTGACTTCTTATTTAATCTCAGTAGAGCTGTTTGGTTTATTCGGAGTTCATGCCATGTAAATATTTCTGAATTCCACAAACTCAAAATGATGCCTTAACACAAAATTGTCTGTTTTATGTCCTGTAATCTGAGTGAAAATTATTTTGTAATTATTCTTTTACTAAAGAAAAGATGTAAAGTAATTGAGAAATCCATTTAAATGAAACGTGGCTTAACTAACCCCATTTAATATTTTTGGTTCTACAGGTGAATCTAAAATATATTTTATAAAGTAAGTTTTCAGTTTTTTTTACTGAACTATATTCAAAATCCTTGAGCCTGATGGCTAAGTAGCTAGCGCTCCGGCGCACGCTACAACAGGTTTCGGGTTCGATTCCTGGTGGTGTCATGGATGTGTATAGTGGTTCGGAATCCATTTTAAATCGTAGGTCCCGGTCTAATAAGATTGTAGAGCGTTGTGCAGGTAGTGTGACTCGCGTCCGTAGCCTGTCTTCCAGCTGCACATGCCCCCTGGGTAGTGCTGAATGAGTATGAGCTCTTGCATATGGTATAACGATGAACTCTGTATTGCCAGCTGTATTAGAACAACAACAACATATTTAAAGTCCTTGGTGTCATGGTAATTTTGAAAACAAATTTTTCCGCCAGTAACGATTTATTTTTTAGCATTAAACAAGAATATAGAGCTAAATGTGTGTATAGAATTTGTTTCATAATCTTATGAATTATTAAATCTTATGAAGAACACTGACAATTTTTAAAACAGTGATGATTCAAATAAGCAAGAGCTTCATCGGTAAATTATTTTTTTATTAATGATTGAAAGATTTTTTTTGTATAAATGTGTTTAACTTAACTTCCTTTTTCATGAAACACACAATTTAAAATTCGATTTTGAATAAACGGCCATTTTATAATCTGTTTAAAAAATTACCTTTTTTTATTACAATTTCAACAGCTATAGTAAAAAAAATAAGTGAAAAACTGTTAAAAAAATTACACATTTTTTAAATTTTAAATCAACGTAATAGAATCATTTTTTTACTTCTTAATAATTAAAAATAAACAGACTTGTAATGAATAGGAAGTAAAAAAAAAAAAAAAAAATACAGCTCTATGGTTCACTTTCCAGTGCATGTTGCCCTCCGATGACATTTCCCACTGAGCCTCTGTCTACAGGTGCAAATGGATGTAATGATTATTTCATTTTAAAAAATTTCTAAGTAAAATATTTGATTTAGGTAACATCTGAAATCTCTTTCTCTATAAAAAGCAAGAGCTTTGTCAATGTACATTTCTTATTGCCATCTTTGACACGAGAAAGAGGGAAAAAAAACATTTCACTGCTGAAGAGACAAGATTGTTTCGCCATTTTCTATATGATAAGACATCAATAGTTGAACATCCGTCTATACTGTAATCCAATACATTGCTATACACGAATTCAAGTGAATGTGACAACTTAGTTATCCTTCATCCATTACTGAAAAATTCGTACACCAATGTGATTCAAGGTTGCGAAGTGCTTTGAATGCGACGGAAACAAATCTTGGATGACAATCACAATTTTTGTAAACTTCCTTCGCAAACTGAGCAGGCAAATATGGACATATGAATTTTTTTGTTGATCAATGCACAGCTTTTAAATTATAAAATGCTTGTGTAGAATTTTTTACTGCCAGCTAAGTTGAGACTTGGGATTTGTAAAGCACAAACATAGATTAGTAAAATAACAGAGCGCAGCCCGCTATTTCTAAAGGAACAGAAAGTTGGGGTAAACATCTCCCGTCCTTTTCGCATTATAGCTGATGCTTTATCGCTTCTCGGCTCCTTTTTTTCTACGCGCATTTATTTAGAAAACGTAAACATTTTACGAAGCGATTCTGAACATTACGAGAAATTTTTCTTCTGAACTCCAGTAACAGTGTGCTTAATAAAGATGCAAAAAATTCTATTTGCTTATAACCTTAGTCATACGTATTTTCTACAGATGAAGTTACCATACTTTTTTGTTGTACAGATGGGATGGCCATATGTTTTTGTACAGCTGTAGTGGTCATATGTTTTTGTACAGGTGTAGTGGTCATATATTTTTGGCAAAGTTGAGGTAGCCATACGGTTTTTGTTACACAGATGAGGGGGCCGTACGTTTTTGTTGTACAGATGTGGTGGTCATACTTTTTTTACAGATATAGTGGTTATGCGTTTTTTGTACAGATGTGGTGGCCGCACGTTTTTTGAAACTTCCGACAAATTCTTCTCCATGCATTTATTTTAGCTACGTGCTCTGATCAATTTGTAGGAAATATACTAAAACATTACAAAAATTTCATATAAATAATTATTTTATTTTTTAATCATTTTGGAGGGATATTTATCAATAAAATATAAATGCCTAAAATTTAGAAAAATTCAAGTAACATTTATTGACAGACAAAAAATTAAACATTTTCTTTGCTTCAATGCATAGAGTAGTAATGACCAACAGTAAAGATTGCGGGTAAAAATCGCCACGTTAACATCGCATATGTTAAATCACAAGAACTTGAAATACATGCCTAAAACTATTTTTAAAATAGTTTAAAACTATTTTTGCTGTACAGATGTGATGGCCATATGTTTTTGTACAGATGTGGGGGCCATAAGTTTGTGTTCTACAGATGTTGTGGTCATACGGTTTTTATAGATATAGTGGCTATACGTTTTCGTATAGATGCGGTGGCTGTACGGTTTTTGCTTTATAGATGTGGGCATACCTTGTTTTTGCTGTACAGACATGGTGGTCAAACCTTTTTTTTCAGATGAGGTGGAAATATATTTTTTGTTGTACAGATACGGTGGGCGTATGTTTTTTGGACATTTGAAGTTGCTGCACGTTGTTTGTTGTACAGAGTTGCAATATGTTTTTTCTGCACGTAGGTACCACATTTATACTACGATTAATGCACCGAAAAGTGATGGAGATATTACTTTTAGATGTAACCAGCTCCATTTGCTTATCAAATGGGACAAAGCTTGAAAATCTCTTACCAGGCAGCACGGCTGTGAATGAAAGTCATAAACGAATATGTGCTGCGACAATTGCTATTGAGTTTTCTCGTTGTTTTTTTTTAATTTACTGCTACGAACGAACTACGAAAAATTTTAATTCAAATTTTTGCCTGATGAAATCAAAGATTTCGTAAAATGATAGTATTAAGATTATATAGCACCTTTTCAACATTATTTTATTTTATTTATAGGATGATGATAAAAGTTGTGACTGTTTGCTTTTCAATATTTTTTTGAAAACACATTTTGAAAAAAAAATCTTTTCAAACTGCACATTTAATTAAAATTTTTAAAAATTTTTAAAAATTTAAAACTTTTTAGATGCCTAAATTTTTTTTTTTAAATATTATTATTTTTGTCACTTTATTTTCTGTAGATAAATATTTTCTCCTACGTTGCCCTTATCTAGGATTTTGCAATCCTCTACAGCAATAAGGCATAATGTAACTACTTAACATATAACATGCAATTGCAGAAATATAGCTGTAGATCTTATTGCTGCAGTTCAACGGTGAGACGATATTGTAAATGAACTTGAAATGATTCGCAGTCAATCAGATACGGGTTTCAGTTCCATTCAGTTTTAAAACAAATAATAGATAAGGACTAAAAAATTGTTCTTCCATGACCAGTTAAAAAAACTCAGCATTTTAATTCCAGAAAATCTCCCAAATCTTATGTAATAACAATTTTTAATCATTCTTGGAAGGTATAATTTTGCATCTTTAAAAAAATTCACAAACCAGTTATGAGTTCATTCAATATTTAAATCATGCCGGGGAATAAATAACGTCCTATTAGCAGATGAAAGTAAATTTGAAATATTGAAAGAAACAGATTTTTCAGATTGTAGTGATAATATTTTTAATACAGAATACTGTCTATGGAAAGGAGAAATGACTGACACAACAGACCAGGTTAACTGCTACAAGAAGCTTTCCAAGAATGGAACGGAGATATTTCCTCAAATATCCATAAACTTTATAAAAGGTTAGTCACCTTGCCTGTTACGATATTTAAAGCTGAAAGATCGTTTTCATCTCTGAAATATTTTTAAAAAAACTCCTTAAATTACAGTATATCTGAAATGAGTCTTAATGTATTCTGTTTGTTATACATATGTAAAAATATATCTATAAGTGAAAAAACGCCTGAAATATTTTATAAAACCACAACAAAGAATAAATTTAACTACGTCAAAACTAATAAGTATAGAATTTTTCATTTCATTATACTCGTCCTATTTTAATCATTTATTAAATTGTCCCAATTTTTTTACTCATTAAATAATCCCTTTTAACATATTGATGATGATATGGAATCGAATTTCAATGATGTTGGATTCCATCATATCTGCTAAGAAGGAATTTGTGTTCTGAAGATAACTTTATTATTTTTTTAAAAAGCTCTTCTTACAGTTTGATAAAAATTACCTGCATCCTTGATCAGTTTTACATAGATGAAATAAAATATTGATATAGCGCATTCTTTAGTTTTTAAAAAAGAATCTAAACTAAAGAAATCGTTTTTCTAAAGGAAACGACGCTACGCACCTTTCAGAGTTAATTTCTGTGTACGCCATTGTTGCCAATATTTTTAGTGAGGTTATTTAAGTATTTTTATTGTAATATTCATGAAGAGGGCCTTTACATGTGACCGTTTTTATTTAAACTGTGGGATATTACCTTCCAAGGAGGAAGGAAGGAATTAATAGAATAGGATCGATATATGTCTAAGGATAATTTTATTATAAATTTTTAAGAAAAGTTATCAAGAATTGTTACATTGCTACCCCTGACATTTAAAGAGTCGACAATTTGCAAAACTTGATAAATATTCCACAATTCGCTATCCTTTCAATTATAAATAAAACACATCGGTTATATCAAATAATAGACAATGGTTATATCAAGTAAAATTTATTGATGATGCTAAATACAACAAACTTGAGAAACGAAATGCTGTTCATGTGCTACTTATTGAATAGCCAAACTGAATAAAACATTGCTGTAATTTTAACGGTTAAATCAATATAAAATTTAAAATAAAACAAGTGCAAAGGAGATAAGTAAAAAAAGATATAAAATAATTTCACAGAAATGTTAGGAATACCCATTCAACATGGAAGCCAGACATCAGATGCCTGCCTGAGAATTCATGGGCTCTTGTCGGCAGATGGCGTTGGAGTTTCTTATAATGCCATTACTATATTTATTAGGAAAATGGTTTAGGAGGGATTACTGTAAATGCTTTTTATAAAAAAAACTCAATTTTTGAAATAATTTTTTAAAGCACAGAAAACCACAACAAGCGAGGAAAAACAATTTAAACTAATTGACAAAGAAAAAAAAATCTTCTATAACTACGTCATGTAAAGACAGTACTATATTATTTATAATTTTATTTTATTTTATTTTTTCTTTCCTCTTTTTTTTTTCTATACATTCAATTGCTTTTCTCGTGTAACATCAATCTTCGATGTATGATGTTCTAGTTAGCAGGTCGTACCGCAATCACGAGTTGGACGTTTTTAAAATTTAATCCATGATTTTTCCTTATGCATTTCATTTATTATTAATTATTTTTACATAAACTAAGAACAGCAATTGGATTCATATTCTATATTTTTATCCAAAAAGAATACAGAATCCAAAAGAGATTTATAAATCTATAAAAATTAAATGAAAATAGCAAGCAACATAATGATTTGCAAATGAGATAAAACTTCTGGTTTGACAATTTCCTATTTGCTAGGGATTTTAAATACTGTGGAAGAAATTTTTTTTTCTAAATTTGAAATGTAAAAAGAGGTATTCGAAATATTGATTTTGTATAAAATTTTATAAATTATAATACAAAAAAATAATAGTAGGATTTTGACTTAATTTTTTATGTGAAACAAGCATTTAAAAATATATAGATTTATTTTATTGATTTGTTGTAAAGTCACGAAAATGAATCCTGCGCTTTTATAACATAGTGCTGTTTTGATTAAACATAACAGGTGGGCTGAAAAGCTCGTAGGCGGACACATAGATGGCGCTACTAGTATTAAATCCATATGAATTTTAGTTAGCCCTAACCTTCAAAAAACGCTTGTATAAATTTAACAGCTGTTGCACTATTAGTATGTGAATTATAACATTTTTAGTAAAGCAACTTTTGTTAGTTTGAAAAAATGGATAAAAAGGAATTTCGTGTGTTAATAAAGCATTGCTTTGTGGCGAAAAAAAAAAATACTATTGAAGCCAAGGTTTGGTTTGATAAACATTATTCGGACTTTGCATCAGGAAAATCAACCGTAGAGAAGTGGTTTGCTAAATTTAAACTAAGCGAAATGAGCACCGAGGATGATGCACGCAGTGGACGCCCCAAACAGGCTGTTACCGACGAAAACTTCAAAAAAGTTCACAAAATAATTTCTGATAACCGTAAAGTGAAGTGAAATTTAGATAGCTGAGACCCTGAAGATATCAAAGAAACGTGTTGGATATATCGTGAATGAATATTTGGAGATACAAGAGCTCTGTTGAAAATGGGTGCCGCGCCGGCTCACAATCGACCCAAAACAACAACGAATGGATAATTCTAAGCAGTGTTTGGAGCTGTTCAATCGTAATAAACCCGAATTTGTGCGTCAATATGTGACAATGGATGCAACATGGCTCCAACATTTCACACCGGAGTCCAATCGACAGTCAGCCGAGTGGACTGCACGTGATGAAGACTCCAAAGCGTGAAAAGACGCAAAAGTCGGCTGGCAAGGTTGTGGCATCAATATTTTGGGATACGCATGTTATAATATTCATTGGCTACCTTAAAAAGGGAAAAACCATAAACAGCCACTATTACGTAGCGTTATTGGAGCGTTTGAAAGACGAAATCGCGGAAAAACGGCCTCATTTGAAGAAGAAAATGCTGTTTCATCCAGATAATGCACCGTGTCACAAATCAATGAAAACGATGGCAAAATTGCATGAATTGGTCTTCAAATTGCTTCCGTATCCACCGTATTCTCCAGATCTGACCCCCAGCGACTTTTTCCTGTACTCAGACCTCAAGAGGATGCTCACTGGACAGAAATTTCGCGCTGAGGAAGAAGTAATCGCCGAAACTGAAGCCTATTTTGAGGCTAAAAACAAATCGTACTATAAAAATGGTATCGGAAAATTATATGACCGCTATAATCGTTGTATCGCCCTCGAAGATAACTATATTGAATAATAAAATCATATTCTATCAGAAAAAAGAATTTTTCTATGATAGCCTATGAACCTTTCAGCCCACCTGATAGTTGAAAAGCACAGTTACTGGAAAGTCGAGAAAAGTTTAAAAATTATCTCCATCAAAATTTTCATACTGCAAGAAACGGAATTCAATAAAAAACTAATTACAGCCATCTTTTATTTTCTACTAGAGGAGAATTCACACGTAGATGCACATCGATCAATAGTTAAAACTATATAATAATTAAAATTATAATGCATTTTTGAAGCTTTTATTTTTATTCTGACATTCTCACTTTTACATTCTGTCTGAAGGCAAATATATATTTACTCAATAGAAACTATCAAGCTTGAAATTCAAATTATTTAACCCTACTTTAAGATATATATCCCTTCCAATACCTCCCCCCCCAACACACACACACTTCTGTCTCGTCTATATTGACAACAATAGTTTTTGAATGGATTGTTATGGAAAAAATTTATTTATTGTTCTCTTTCAACAATGATTAGAAGCTCATTGTTACTATTGTTGATGTGCTAAGCGTTCCGATGCATTGTTGTGTTACTACAATAAGAAATAATACATTGTTGTCCGCCATTGGTAAATTAAACGTTGAGCACTTACCAATGCAAAAAATTATTCGCTATTAAAAACTAACATTTCAAATATTTTAAAGAGTTATTTTGATTCCACAGCTTTTTCAAAGATTTAAATAATATCCTCAATAATGGGCCGCGTAAAAAATTGGCTGAAGAAAAAATTGTAAGTAGCACATATTTTTAATATGATCAATATGTCTAGCAATAATGATTTTAATTATTCTTTGAAGATTCTAGAATTCATTAAATATTTACATTAAAAATAATTAAGACATTTCCCAATAGATATGTAATTAGATTGCAACATATGACACATTTCAAAATCGATTTGTTGCTATTTCGAAATGAAAGGCTTTAAAGCATTTAAAGTAGAACATTATTTATTATGTATACGCCTTTAAATGTAACATTATTGCAACGTAAGTCTAAGATAACATTTGATTATTATTTACATTGAATTTAAAACTTATCTTTAATGTTCTGTTAATCGAAAAAAAATTTTAGTCGCTATATTTATTTAAATTTGAATAGTTTAACTATCAAGAAAGTTAACATGACTTGTTTATGAAAGCTTTTTCTTTTAAATCTTAGGAATAATCGGTGATATTTTTTTAAATTCCAAATATTTATATCTTGAAAGTATGGATCGTTTAATATATATAAATATTCTGATTTCCAATTTCGTCTCATACTGCTTAATTTTGATCACTTTAGATTTAAATATTAATTCCAGGTAGTGAAATTATTTTGTTTTGCTTTAAAAAATAATAAACTGACAATTAACATTAAGGAAAGATTCATAATACATTAAATGTTTATTATTTTATAAACATTAAATTAAAAATAGTGTTCAATTCTCATAACGGTGTTCTTAAGAGCCATGAAGCAGCTGCCATCCAAATGCATCGCCAACTCGAATGGGATTGTCAATTAACTTCATTTGGTGACTGGAGAGCAGTTGAACCAGATCTGCGACAAAGGACATTTTTTTACAGATAACGCGCCAAATAGAATAAATCAAAGTTACATAAATACGAAAATTGGAAGAAACTGGGTTACTGCAAAAATATCCCAAAATGAGAGATTTTTTATGATCTCGTTAAGCGTGTGGATGAACTGTATTTTATAGACATGAATTAAGAATTCCTTTTCCATTCTTTCTTTATTTTTTTTTCATTTTTTTTATAGATTTTGTAAACATTAAGATGTATTTTATTTATAGTTTATACTTTCGTTGGTGCATGTTCTCTCTATATGCAATTTTACTATGAAAATTGTTATTTTCTTTGTTGAATATATTTAAGCGTAATTTTAAACTATCACAATTAAGATTAATTTCCATTTTCACGCATGAGGCTTCCTAAATTTGAGCGAACTTCTATTCAAGGCACTTTGTTGCTTAAAATAAACATAGTATTAAAAAAAGGATCCTTTTATAGAAAAACTATATTAATTATTTCATAAATATTTATTAAATACATAATATTTATTATTAAATATTACACTTAAAATTTGAATAATTTTGAGAAAAGTAAAAAAAAATATGTATTAGGTATTTTTAAATTTTATTAAAATTGAAATAAAGACAAATGTCTTTTTTGCAGCTCCTGCTTAAACTGTTGCCGAAAAAAGGAAGATTCTGAGAAGGAAATCAATGTGAGTTCGAATACATATCTATTGAAATATTTTATCAAGAAAAGCTTTCACATCCATATTTTATCCAACATTTTTTTAGACATCCTATTAACAATTGGTTCTTTAACATTTATTTAATTAAAGTTAATAAGATAAACTTTATTTGAAATAGTATGTATATAACGAAATATAAAATTTAATTAACGTTTTCTTTTTTTTCTAGGAAGTGAAACCAAAATCCAGATTTTTCTCTATTAAAAAGTTGTTCCAAAAGAAGAACTCAAAAGTCACTTCGGTAAGCAAAAGTTGTGTTATTTAAAATACACTAAAATAATAATGAGCTTTTTTAAATTTTAAAATTTTAAATTTCTCAAGACTATAGCAAAATGATTCAATATGATTTGTAAATGAATACGATAAAGATAAAAAAATTAACTTTTTTTTAGAGTAAATTGAATAAATATGGGGAATAAATGTTTCAAAAAATAAAGTTAAGTTTTTAAAAAATATAAATTGCCCTGGTCCTTCGAATTTAAAATTTATCACGTATTTCTAACATTGTGTAGCTCATTACGAAAGACATATAAAATAGAGATTTATTCTTAAAATTATACGTTCAACAATTAAAACTTTGTTAATTAAAATATAGAATAGTAAAAGTGTATATATTTAGAAGAATTTCACATTTACAAATTGTATTCAATTTATTTAAATTAGCAAGTCTGCAGAGCATGCGCAGTTGTAGTAAAATGCAAAGCTGGTAATAATAAAATAAATTATGAGAATCGTCCATTCTTTAAATTTTAAATATATTGAGGTGCTTTTAATTAATAATGTTAAGGGTTTGTTCTAAAGAATGACACAATTGATTCTAAGATAATAGAATTATGATAAGAAAATGAAATAATAAATTATGATTTTTCTTAATTGAAATTTAATAATGACAGAAATCCCTTTATTTTATGAATGTCTTCCTATTGAAGTGTATTTAAAAATACTAAACGCCTGTTGTTTCCTTTTTCAGTTGGACTCTGCTGTCATCTTATCTTCAGAAGGTAAAAGAAATTTAATTAATCTATTTAACATAATTAATTATAATAATTAATATTAATGATATAAGCTGTGTTAAAGGCTTATGTACTAATAAAAAGATTTATAACTTAAAATAATACAAAAAATTGCTTCTAAGGAAACAATTCAAAGAAGTATTAATCACAGTTTACCGTTTTAAATTATGCAGCAAATTTTAACGTGTTCTTTAAACCAAGATCTTTTGACAAAATTTGTGGCTTCAGTTTGTAGCAGATTATGAAATTCGAAGTGGCAGGAATTCTTAATAACATATTATTAATTTAAAATGTGTGTATTTAAAATTCAAGAGCCTAATCGATATATCGCAATTTTGAAACTGTGAGTATGAGTACAAACTGAAATACTCTCATTTTGATAAATTTATAAAGCATAAACAGTAAGCATCAATTTTAAGCATGATTTAAAATATAAATAGTAAACATCATTTATAAACATACTTTAAATTATAAATAGTTAATATAATTAAAAGCAGAAATAGTAAGCGTCATTTTTAAATATTGAAATAGAAATAATCTTTTTATAGCATTTAATTTACTTCTTCAAATAGCATGCTTGCATAATTATAATCTTACCATAATTGCTTATTTATTACTGTCAACTTTAGTCTCCCTCGTATAAAAAGACCTAAATGGCGCAGAAAACTTTTGATGGTTATCAAATAACCAAGATATTTAACTCGGAGATTTGTTTAGAACAATTAGAATATTGTTGTTTCAAAAACGCAAAATTTTAGTAACTTATTTTGTCTGTGTAAATAAATGCTTAAAATTACAGAATACTTTTTCAGCCATTAGATCCATGTATATCCCAAAAAATGTTGTGCCGAAATTAATTACACATATGTTTAGTTATATTCGGCAATTATTATTAATTTTTTTTTTACTAAATTATTTTTTTTTAATTTTTGAAAGGAATAATAATAAATTTCATTTTTCGTTGCAGAGCATGAACAGAATGTGAGCCACTTGGAGCCCGCACAGAATAATCTCACAATTGCAAATATGTCATGGCGCACGCAGATTTCGGTCAACGTCACCGTCGGAAAGATTTCGCCCATAGGCCTCGTACCGGCATTCAGTCTTGTTTCGACGCAATTCATTCAACAGCAACGTCGACTTCTGACCACACCTAATTGTTCTCACATCAATTCCGAAATTTTTGCCATCAACATAATTACAACCGCTCTTATACCCAGAAATATCATATCGGCTAATAGCCAACTGGAAATCATTTATGGCAGCAACATCGCCACTCACACTGTTGAACACAAAATGGCCCTAAAATCTATTTTAAAATCCAAAAAGCAAAGCAAAAATCGACAGATCAAAAGAAATCTCTGTCATGGGCGCCAGAAGAGAAACTGGCCCACTATCGTCTGATTCCGAAGAGAGTGCGGGCTCGCGCAGTTCTAAACAACGCATACACATTCAAAGAAACGGGGTTCATTCCCCGCAGTGAGTATGCCATCGTGCTCACAGTCCAAAAAGAACTGATCTATAAAATTTATCCGAGATCCAACAGAACAAAAACCCGTTGTCCCGGTGAATACTACAGGCTGAAAACTGTTTCCTGGGCACCCGACGAGTACCTCGTTACTTACTACTCAAACTAAAAGGAAAAAGGTAAGCATCATTGTTCAATAATTATTTTTTTCCCATGGTTGAATTTAAAAGTGCCGTTCTTTTCAGACATTCTAGAAAGGAATGAATATGAAATAGTTATTAATTTTATTGTATTTGACAATATATGTGAGTCTTTAATATGAAATAGTAAAGGAGGAAGGTACGATACGCTCATATACCAGAGCGATTCTGTTTCAAAAATGTAATGACGTGATGGAAGTGCAATTTAAAAGGTCCTAGTTTGTTGCTCCACAAACTGTTAACGGTGAATCGGCTATATACTTATACCGATAATCGAGTATTTTTCTATATTTACACTTCACCCCGCAATTATTAGGCTTGGCCTTCTGCTATTTTTTATTTTAAGCATATCTGCAAAATATATTCAGCATTCCACATGCCAACTTAGAGAAGTGAGATATCAACTATAGCGTATCAGAATTATTTAACTGTTGAATAACATAAATAATGAATAAACCAACCCATAGTTTGGCATGCTCGGGTTCCTAATTAAAGATATTGACTGTGGAATTAACTTGGGCAGTTTACCAACGATGAGTTGGCTTTTATTCATTTTGCTTATGGCCTAATTACCTGAAATGGGTACCACTGTATCGAAAAACGTTTTCCACCAGTTGACTACCAAACCGGGAAATGATCTTTCACATGCATCAAACTTTACGCAAGCGTAAATTCTTAACGATACCGATGCAGGATACCTGGTGGAAGCGATTAAATTGAATTAACACGTTGGAAGAGGTTGTATTGCACACCTTGGATCAAAACTCAAGCTCCGGTGGTCTAACTGGTTCATCACCTAAAATTATACCTACAAGTATCCTATTCTACACTGCGAATAGAATATTTGACGCAGTTTTCATCTACAAAGAGTCACTTACAGCAGACGTGAGGCCCTCCGCTATAATTCGTCTGTTCACAGTGGGTTTCTTTGACAAAATGATCAGTCCTTTAAGAGCTTCTTCTGGAATTGCTTATTGTCAAATACTTTTCTTGTATCCTAACATCGGGTATATATATATATAAAAAGACAGGGAGAGAGAGATCAGTGACTCTCAAACTTTTTGAAATTGGGCCACATTTAAAGCCCTACAAATAATTGTAGGTCTACTATACACAAAAAAAGAAAAGCCAAAGTGTTTTATATACTACACTTGTATCCCTACAGTGAGAAGGGATTTGCAGTTATATATACACATACTACGTATATAGATATACGAGTGTGTGTGTGTATGTCTCTCTCTCTATCTATATATATATGTATATATAGATGGATAGATTGTCAGGGCGAATGATATCAAAAACAAATCATTCGCTCTGAATCTATCGCACAGTGTGAGAAATGAGGGATAGGGGAGATTTCAGAAGCAGAAATGTTAACAAAGCAATTCTGTAAGAAAGCAAAGCAGAAAGGGCGGTGAGGATAAATATGAGAACACACGTTTATAGGGATAAGTGTACCAAAGGGATCTGTTAAGTAGTGGTCGAGACACTATTACATGTAAATAAATTACTTTATATATATATACAGTGAGAGATGGGGATTACATATCAAACAATTTATATATGTTATAGAACATATATTCAAACAATTTATATATGTTATAGAACATATATTCAAACAATTTAAATATAAAACATTAAATATAAAAAAAATACAAAAAAACATACACTCAATTAGTTCGATTATCTGCTTAAAATCAAATTATTTTGTTTATTTTAAATATACATATGAAAACTTTTTTTCTGAAAATATGTCATAAATTTTTATTTAAAACTTTATAATTAATTTTTATTTTACATATAATTTTTTTTCTTCTTCTTACAGTTCAGGATGAAAACCTTCATCAAAATTGAAAGCAAAAACACTATTAAAATAATGCCCTGAAAAAAAAATGCAAAAAGAAGTAAAAAGAAAAAAAAAAATCTCTCGCAATTTAACCTTCAGGAAAACATTATTCTATACTTAAAAATTTTTCATTTACAATGTTAGAATGTTTGTATTCTAAAATGGGGGCAGGATGAAAAAATTAAAAAAAAAAAAATAATTCCCCACCAAAAAAAATAAAAAAAAAATTAAAAGGAAGAAAAACGAAAAAAAATGTTCATATTATTTTAAACTGGATTTTTTTTTTTAGGCAGAATTAATAAAATTAGCTATCAAAATTATTAAATTCATTTCGTTGTTAAGTATTATAAAACATAAAAAGGGGAAGGATTAAAAAAAAAGAAAAAAATTATGGATATAAAAAATAAACATTCCATTTTGTCTGTGATATTCTATGATTTTTATGTTTCATTTGTGTTAAGAGCTTATAAAATCTGTGATATTCTGTGTTTGTGACGTTTTGTGTATTCTATTAAGAGCTTATAAATTTAGTCTGTGATATTTAATCTGTGATATTCTAAAAAAATTGCATAATATTCTTTTGAAATCTCTTGTTACAAAATTTTATAATACAAGCATACTTGATGATTTAACCTCAAAGACAAAAAAAAAAAAAAAAAAAATTCTGTGATATTTTTATGAAAATGTAGTCTGTGATACTGTGTATTTTGTGATTGTCATGTGTTTGTCTAAAAAATTGCATAATATTCTTTTGATTTAAAAATTTTATAACACAAGCATTTGATGATTTAACCTCAAAGAAAAAAAAAAAAAAAAAAAAAGAACAAACATTTTTCTCCTGTGATAAAATCTTGTTGTTAAAAATGTGCTTTGGCAATCTTAAAATGTAATAAAATTGTAAAATACATGTAAAATGTATAAAAAAAATAAAATGCATGAAAAATACAAAAAAATGTTAAAAAAAAAAAAAAAAAAATTAATAAAGTATTAAAAATGAATACATAAATTTGCGTCTGTGTGATTTTTTTTCATTGGTTTATTGATTAAATAATTTAGAATTATATTATGTTTTAAATAGCTTCTGATGGATATTGTTAAGATATGTAATGGGGACACTTATGCACTTTAATTTAAATTTAAAACTGAATTAAAACCAACGTTTTATGCAGAAATATAATAATATTAGTTTTAATATATCATTTTTTAATGCAAAATTAAACAATTTTCAATATTTAGTAGCAACATTCAGCGATAAGGGTAATTAATTTGAAATGGTGCATTGACTTCTGGGAGAAATAATAAATTCCTGTTCTGCACTGACTTTTAGAATCAATAACAATTTCTTAATTTAAATATTATAACAATTATTAATGAATAATAAATTTACCACACGTCAGATATACTTTCATTATTAGAATTATTCTGCAATTCGATATATTAAAATTTATAATTTTACTTTCATTTAAATTTAAATGTCCACGCTTATTGTTTTAGGCTGTTAGTATCGGTCATTAAATCGTTTAGGACTATGCGATCCAGTCTTCCGTTATCAAACCAAAATTTCGCGCCAAGTTGGCGATCGCCAAATGGACGATGCTTCATCCATTCGAGTGAGCTTAAACCCCTTTTTAATATGCTTTTATTAGCTTCACCGGTATGTTTGTATGTTTGTATGGATGTATGTTTGTATTTATGTTCCCCTGGAGATCTGTTTCTCCTCATATACACTAATAGCGCTGCAAAGAAACATTTGCAGACATCTTTCAGAAAGAAAACAGTTGATTCTTTTTAATACGCTTTTATATTAGCTCCACCTGTATGTTTGTTTGTTTGTTTGTAATTGACTCTTTGGGCTCGATTTTGTCCCTACTTTAAGCGATCAGATCCGTGGGACAGTGGCACAACGGACTATTTGCATTTAGCCTTTGTTTTACTCACAATTACATTATTGTAAGAACTATAGTTCCACTCCTCCGTACCGGGACCTCATTTAAATATTAGTTTAAAAACACTAAAACACATGCTTTTAGAGTTAATCAAACTAAAAAGTAAAAAATAAATGAATAGTTTAAAAAAACTAAAAAAACACGCTTTTAGAGTTAATGAAACTAAAAAGTAAAAAATAAATTAATAGTTTAAAAAAAACTAAAAAAACACGCTTTTAGAGTTAATCCATCCAAAAAGTAAAAAATAATTGTTAACATAAGAATAAAATGACTGACGAGAAAATGAATGTCATTGTTCTAAAAGCGTGGGGTGCTCGATATCAATCGTTAAAATTTTTCACTAGTTCATTCCGAAATGCAGAGTTAGTTTAAAAAACGATGTCATACAAAGCACCCCACGCTTTTAGAACAGTGACATTCATTTTCTCATCAGTCATTTTATTCTTATGTTAACAATTATTTTTTACTTTTTAGATGGATTAACTCTAAAAGCGTGTTTTTTCAGTTTTTTTTAAACTATTAATTTATTTTATGAATAGCTGTCCAGTTTTTCACGCAGAGTTGTTCGACTTATGAATCATCTCATTTTTAATCGTGCCTATGATCAGTGTTTGCGCTTGTCCAAATTGTGTTTTTTGTTTTAGAATTTTTGGGTTATCGTTATTTATTTGGATGATTATTATTTTATAACCGAAGTAGAAAATAAGTTTACATTAATTATTTATATGATTTACGTAAATTATTATTAGTGGGGTTTAATTTTTATTACTTTACGAAGATCTGAAAAACAGGAGGGGGATTCGCTATCATTAATAATTCAAATAATGTGAAACCCACGTAATTTTTTAAACATGCATACATGAAATGGAATTTTATTAACTCCTTAAAATTTATGTACTATAAAACTTTTTAATGGAAAGTTTTAGCAGTTTTCTTTAAAATTTTTAATTTTTAAAAATTTGCCTCTGTAAAAATGAAAAACTTTTTTCGTTTTTAATTACAGAACAAACATTAAATGATTCACGTAGTTTTGGTTTTGGATAGCAATTGATACGTAGTTAAAATTGTTGAAAATGAAGTAGTTATTTTTATAAAGTACAACAGTTGATTTTTGAAATTTCTAAGAACCCTTTGATAAAAAATGTTAGAAGTTAGTTTACATTAATGTTTAATGAGTTATAAAATACAAGTGGAACAACAATGAGAAACACCTTAGAAAGAATTTGCTTTTTAAATTTTGAGATTAAATCGATATTCCGTTATAAAAGGAACAAAATTTTGCACTTGGTGTTGTTAGTTACTTGTCAATTTTCAGAAATTAAATTTTAATTTCAATTTCAAAAACCTATAGAACTTTTCTCGGAGCATTTTTGTAACTTTTTGAAACTTCGAATGAACATGTGAATTTTTCATTTGCAGCTTCTTCAATGGATGGATGATGATTGTTTTTCGCCATAGAGGATTCTGGGGTCCTGCTAAATAGTTTGCATTTATAATTATAACTGAATTGTATAACTTCATAAAAAATCACAAACAAAATCTATTTTCATTACAATTCTATAGGAAGTAATATTACACAACAAATGAAACGAGTAAGAAAAATTTTAATCTCTAATTAACTTTATAAAATCCACCGATGACTTCTGCAAATCTTTAAACTGAAGCATGCAACCTATTATTCAACGCAGTATACTCACTTGAAAGGGAAACCTCCCGGTTTGAAGGCGAAAACAGACGAAATACTGAATATGGATGTTTATCAGACATTCACGACGCAATACAGTTTTGTAAGAAAAAGTTTTAACAGTTACAATTGTTCTTTGGATATTATATAATTCAAAGTTTTATATACAAATTAAAATTATTTCTGTACTAATTAAATCCCTTACGAAATTATGATTTCCCTCCCGTCCTCATACAGCGATATGGGGGAATCGCTTCGTTTAGTCTTTTGTAAATTTTCTGAGCGACATTGGGTCGGACTCCATTTATTATGCAGCTTCTCAGAAAATATTAATACTATATGTAAAAGAAAACCTGGTAGTCATGTAAAATGCAAGCAA